>UZAE01013139.1:14057-26024 GCA_900617975.1 Rodentolepis nana | reverse complement strand
ACCACGTGGAGGTAAGTCTATCGCACACCCCATGGGCAAATATTAAGTTTAAAATATGCACCCAATTATAAGATAACGAAAAAATATGAGATTCATATTGCCTTTTAAAGTTCACTGTCCGTGGGGTACTACTGTTTTTAGGAGAAAAATGAGTAAATCAATCTTGATATCTGACATTCAAAAGCAAAATGAGGTAACTTAGAAAGAAATATCATATTATAAATTCTCATTGTTTTGAAATTGACCTCACTATTGATTCCAATTACAGTATTGGAATTCTCCATATTACGTGCAAAGGTTGCATGAACGAGACCAGACTGTTTAGTTCTGTTTATGCACATGAAGAATGGGAGTGTAAGCAGGAAAAGTGAAAGTGTCTTAAAAAAGTTTTTATGTTTGAAATAACACTTCCCAAAATAGTATTGAAGTATTGGACTTGTTAGGACACCTTACCTTCTATTTTGTTTTGTCAAACAAAATTTTGCCTAAACATCCAAAGCAGTTTAAGGTGCAGACGCTGAAACTCTCTCGGATGAAATTTAAAATGATGAAAATTTAATACTTAAAAACTTTGAGACTTCTCATGCATTCGTAAATAGTAAAAAGAGATGGAGAATCCGTTGAACATTAATATTAAATAAATGAGGTTAAATTTGAATTAATAATAACATTTGGACGAATTATATAGATTTTAAGTGAATTAATTAATTGAGGTTCAGGAGCAACTACTCAGTCAATGAAAATTGAGCTCGGATAAAAAATGACATATCTCTGTTTGTTAGGACAAGTTTATTAAGTGTTTACCAAACGGTTTATCTTAAAGAAATTTCAAATGGAATTTTCTTTTTTATTGTTGCAAATGGCAGGCGTTTTGAATATTTACCATTGGCCATTTAGATGAATTCGGACTTCGCAGAGGGAGGAAAATCAAAGAGAGAAAAATTCAAGAGGGGGAGCAGAAGAGTGATTCACAGATGTAGAGAAGACAGGCAGACACAAAGGTAGAGAAAAGGTGATATGAGTACTGTGGAAGTTGTGGAATATGACATACAATGGGGTCAGGGTAGTTTGAAATCAGAAGTCAACTGCCGGTTAATAGACTTTTTGTCGTATGAGTATAAATTGCCCGGGGTGCACCGCGTTGAGGTAAGTCTATCGTACACCTCTTGAATTTTCTTATTATTATGCTTTATCCATAACTGTTTTTCATCTCCACAACGCTAATTAAATTACTATGACATTTAATCGATTTTCATTCAATAAAATTTGTCCAAAATCCTCCAATATCATGATAACTAACATAATTCCTATAAAATTGAAGGTAACTGAGCAGTGTTTGATTATATATATTTAATGTTTGCTATGCCTTATGAATGTTATTTTGCGTATATTATTTCTTTTAGTTAATTCATGATATTTTAACCTATTTGGATATCAAAGGAAGCAAATGCTGCAGCAATTTTGGAAGGAAATACAGTGGTAGTTATATTATAGTGAAAGTAATGGGGTGTGCGATAGACTTACCTCCACGTGGTGCACCCTGGGCAACGTATACTCATACGGCAAAAAAGTCTATTAACTGGCAGTTGACTCCTGACTTCAAACTCTCATGGCCTGCCGCAAGTCATATTCGATCCCTTTCACAGTACTCACCTTTACTTTTTCTCTACCTTTGTGTCTGTCTATCTCTTTTAAATCTGTGAATCGCTCTTCTGTTCCCCACCCCTCGACTTTCTGCTACTTTGATGAACCTTCCCTCTGTGAAGCCCGAAGTCAGCTAAATGGCTAATGATAGTTATCAAAACGCCTGCTATTTGAAATAAATAAATAAATAGTGAAAGTAATTAAATGCGATAGTTTTATTTAAAACATTAATAGCTTCGTAGCGGTCGTCAAAGTGTTCAACACTAAATTTCTGAATTTATATTAAAGTAATATATTCGTCGACTTTTCGTTAGTCAAAATGTGCGTTCATATCGTTGGTAGGTGGTTGCATTATCATTTCTTATTGATCAATCTTTAACATAAATTCAATTAATTGTCAAGAAATATCGATTTTTTATGATTTTCAGTTATTGAATATTTCGCAATTGCCTAAATCAAAGCAACCAGTTTAAAACAAAGGAAGTCGAAAGCTTGTGTCATCAATTAAGAGTTAATTAAAATTGATGGTCAGATCAATAATCAAATTTGGTTCCTTGAATTGTTTTCGACAATTGACTGAGCTATTTGAATGAATTATTTAAGTAGTTTAAGATTTTCTGAGAAAGAACAAAACCACAGGAAAGGAATTTAGGTGGTGAAATTCCTCCAATCAAAATCGATCATTCTTACACCGATTTCAATTATTAATTTTTCACTGACCATGCATTTCATTCAGCGAAAGGACTAGTGTTTGTAAGTAGTGAATGCACTTGTGAAAGTTGTCATCTTTTATATGTTGAAAATGATGGTCAGTATACGTACTGGGCCAATGCGCCTTCTGATGTTGCAAATATCTCGAAAAGTAGTCAGAAATGAGGTAGTGGCATAAGCGATATCGTCGAAAATATAAAACAAAGGAAATAAAATTCTAAAGGTCGTGGCCTTGATCATGCATGGATTGGTGTGAGAGGCTGTAAATTCGACAAGCTCTTCTGGTATCAAGGCTTATATTAATTGCAACCTTCGTCTGTAATTTGTGACATTATTAAATAAAACCTCTCAGTAAAATGGCACTTTTTATTAGTTCAGTGGAAGCTCTATCGTAGTTTTCACATTGATTTCCAACGCACTGCTTTAAGCATTATATATATATATATATATATAGTAGTGAATTAACATTACTTAATTCTATGAAGTTGCACACATGTGCTTCTTCTCTCAAGCTCTTAGCAAGTACATAAGAAAGAATTTGTATTTCTCAATAAACAAATTTTATTGCTAATTTCATACACAGAGGAAAAATTTTTAATTTAGACAATAAAGCTATCCACTAACTGAACTAATTTCTTTAAATTGCTACAACAATGATTCCGTAACGCCACAATTCTTAATCTAATCTAAAAAATGCCCCCAATTTGTTTTGAAATATGCCACAATACTGGTAAAGGTAGCATTAAAATTTATTCACTACGTTTTGGTTGATGAATGATCGAGTTATGCATTTTTAATTAAAGTGATGGGATAAGTTTAATCCAGGATTGATATCTTTTCCCACTTTTTTCAAGAGCCTTAAAATCTATTCCAAAAGATATAAGTAAAGTCTCCTCGGCTTATGCCAGCTAACATTATGGAGATTACGCAGACTGAAATAGTGTCAGTTTCCACTCAATTAAAAATTAGTCGCTTAAGTGTAAAAATTGTATTCGGAGATTGAACAAATTCAAACTAGGAGTGTGGAGTACAAGATTAACACTTACAGAAACGTGCAAATCTTCCTTCTTTAAAGCGAATATTTTCCATCAATTTCACTTACCTGTAGCAAGTAAATCTGGTTTTGTCATTTACTCGGTATTTCAAAGAGCACTTGGACTAAGAATTAGCCATGGATATTATCTTATTTCAGCTTTAGTGCATGATCCAATTATACGAATGAAACACTAGAAGCCCCGCTTTCATCCTCCCAAATTAGAATCTCACTTTTACTTATGGCTGCTATTTGACATATTGCTATCAATCTCATGGGGAGAAAAATGATTGATAACTTTTTGCAATGTGCAATTTATCATTATCAACAAATTTTACCTAATAATGGAAGGGAATGCAATAATCGTGATTTATTGTTGCGGTTAATAATATACGAGCTTAAAAGGTAAATTTTCATAAGATCACAACATAGGTTATATTAAACGGGCTTTTTAATCAATTGCTTAACATTAGTTGAACGTGAGCAAATGTGTTTGCCCAAGAAATGAGGTGGTTAAGTCCTGAAACAAGAGAGTGAATATGAAAATACGATGGTATAAACTATGATCGATAAACTGGACCTTATATAAATCCGTTCTTTTTCACGTATATTAGTAAATAAAAGATTCTCCCATTCCTTAACTTAGTTTCTGTAATTATTTAATTTATTTTTATGTTGGTGGTAAGAATGAAATTGGAAGGAAATTTGAAATTCATAAGCGGGTAGTAATATTAGAGTTTAATGGTCATTGAGAAAAAGAGCAATCTGTTTTTTTATTTTTATCTTTAACTATTTAAGTTTAAAAGGTAAATTTAATGTGTGTTTATTCGTGCATAGATGAAGTTTATAATGAGGACGTTTGTTTGAATACAAGTTGGGAGTAAAATGACTAGACTAATTAAATTTTTTGAACAGAAATCTCAGAATTTATAGGCTGGAGTGGTATTTCTGAAAAGATTTAGAAATATAGAATGTTAAATACAAAAACATACTAAAAAATAATCTTCAAATAAAATAAATGGAGTATTAGGAATAAAAAATTAGTATATAAAAATCCTCAACCTTAGCTATTTCTGTGAATGTTTCCAATTGCTTTAACTAAGACATCAAATAATTTATTTAAATTAAAATCGTTTTGAATTAAAATTAGTTGCACACATTTGCAATTGATGGGATCGATGGAAGCAAATATTTTATTGATAAATTAAAGCAAGGAAGCAAAAATATTCCAACAAAAAAGAGTTTTCGAATAAACGGACAATTTTCTCCTTCTGGTGGACTTAGAAAAAAATCCATATGAATGAATTTCTTATGACATGTAATCCCTTTACAAGTGACTATAAACTGTGCTAACTGATAAACCTGTCTGTGCCAACTGGTATTTTACCTAAAAATAAACGAAAACGAGTGCATCAGAAGCTCTCGAATTTATCATTTTTGGTTATATCTATGGGCATATTTTAACTCCGGGGTGTGCAATAGACTTACCTCTATGTGGTGCGCCCTGGGCAACGTATACTCATACGGCAAAAATGTCTATTAACCGGCAGTTGACTTCTGACTTCGAACTACCATGGCCCGACTGCTTGTCATATTTGACCCCTTCCACAGTACTCATCTTACCTTTTTCTCTACCTTTGTGTCTGTGTGCTTCTTTTACATCTGTGAATCGCTCTTCTGTTTCCCACCCCTTGACTTTCTGCTACTTTGATGAACCTTCCCCCTGTGAAGCCCGAAGTCAGCTAAATGACTAATGATAGCTATCAAAACGTCTGCCATTTGTAATAAATGAATAAATTTTAACTCCGGTTAAAATAGAAACTTTGACTAGTCATAGTAATGAATTATGTTACCTCTTCTCATGCGCTCTCTGTCTTAAGTCGATAATTGCCATCTATAAAAGCACCTACCCTAAACAGGCTTCTATCGTTGTTTCTTAAATTTGCCAACTGAGTTACTATCTCACTTGTTTAAAACACATTCAGGAATGTTAATGTGTCCACTTTTTAAGAATTAAATTTGATAATTCTTTTTGCATCTTCACGAAGTAATGTACAATCACTCTCGCTCAAATAGATACTTCTTTAATGTAAAAAAATGTGATATATACTAAATTTTTGAATATCTCTCCACTTTAAGCAATTTATTTTCTCAATGAAGGGGTATGCGATAGACTTACTCCACGTGGCACACCGTGGGCAACGTATACCCGTACGGCAATATAGTCTATTAACCGCCAGTTGACTTCTGACTTCTAACTACCAAGACCACACCGCATGTCATATCCGACCACTTTCACAGTACTCACCTTACCTATTCTATACCCTTGTGTCCCTCTGTCTCTTTTACATATGTGAATCACTCTTCTGTTCCCCCTCTATACTTATTGTGACTTTGATGTTGCTCCCATTTGTGAAGCCCGAAGTCAGCTACAGGGCTAATGATAACTATCAAAACGCCTGTCATTCGAAATAAATAAATAAATTTTCCTAATGAATAAGCATTGATGTGCCTTTACAAAAGAAGCCTCGATCTTGATTGCAAAATTTTATCATCTTTGGCATGCAGCATAGCGAACATCTTCAACAGCTTGAAAGAACATCCTCTATAATCTAGAGAGAATTGTTTCCTAAATCATCATATTTTATGATGATTTGGTTATTTCACGCTCTAATATAAAATTGCTTTTCGTAGCTATATTGTTGCCCACATAGGCAATAAATCAATAATATTGACCCTGTTTGTACATAAAGTATTATACTTAAATTATAAAGGCAAAGATACTTTGATTCCACCACTTTATTTGTCTTTTATGTTTGGAAACGTGATCTACCTCTAAAAATAAAGACTCCAAAGATGCAGCAAGTCAAATAACACGAAACATGCTCATATTTAAATAATTTTGACAGACTTTGAAGACCTCAAACTGCAAAAAAAATTATAGTGAAAAATACATTTTCGGACCATGAAAATTTACTCTTACAGTCCCATTTTTAAGTTAATTCAAATAATTTACTTTGAAGGTAGCTTTGAGGAATCATATTGGGTGTTGGTAGCCTTCCGTTCTTTTCATTGGTCAAGAGATAG
The DNA here is from genome assembly GCA_900617975.1 of Rodentolepis nana. Lineage (NCBI taxonomy): Eukaryota > Metazoa > Platyhelminthes > Cestoda > Cyclophyllidea > Hymenolepididae > Rodentolepis > Rodentolepis nana. The sequence goes on along the minus strand of UZAE01013139.1, from coordinate 19,549 downwards.
CCATTCATATGCGTTCTGGGAAGTTAGTTGTTAGTTCCCAATTCATGAACGTTGACCTCAATACGAAATTCTATACTCGATTTTACGTGCATGCATAGACGATGTGTCTTGCATGTCTTGATCTTTTAAAATTACTTAATATAATATAATCAATAAAATGTCCGCCAAAAAGGAATTTACCCTGACAGAAGGTTTAAGTTTGAACCTCACCTGTCGATTTCGCAAAGGACCCAAGAACCCTATAACTTGGCAAAAAAATGGAATTTATCTTAATCTTCAAGATGATCGACAGTCAGCTAAAATTATCGAAACTAAGTAAGTTTCATCAACCCAAGTATTTTTATTTTCTATAAATTTTTCATGAAGCCACTAAAAGATGGTTTTATTATGTCATCGAAAAACGCAGCATTTCTAAGTTAGAGCAAATGCGGAGATGTTATGAGGTGCTTTTTCTAATCAACTTCTAATGTTCAACTTTTCAAAAACTTAATTTGAGTTCTGTGTATCAGGATATATTTATAAAATGATAATTACTAACCTTTATAAAAATATTCAACTTTATTTCGTTTTATCTTATTTATTTGCTTTCTATCTTATTGCAATGGTTTTTAAATAATTTCTTCACCTGGAGCTATTTTGTTTCTTTTTTTCATCATTTTTAAGTGTCATTCAATTTGCCTAAGTTAAAAAGGAAGTACATAAATCCTAACTCTAAAAGTGCTATCACTTTGGAACTCAGGAAACAGTGTCCGGTATAAATCTTCAAATAAAATAATTCTAAACCTGTTTCATTAGTTGTGGTTCATTTATGTCCTTTTCAGTCAATGTAGCCGTTAAGAAATATTTCGAATGTTATAAATACAGTTTTCATAAATTTTATTGATGGGAACGATTGGGTGGATTTATTACAAATAAGCTGATCAATATCATAAAATTAGTACTCGAATCCAGAAATTTAGCAAAGCTTAAGGTTAGTGAGATTCGTTTTAATGAATTAATTGAATATTTGAAATAAAATTGACTATGTTTGCCTGAAAATGATTTGTAATTGGCCGCGATTTATTGTCCGCCTCCCACAGACAGACATTAGACCTAATTGTATGCAGTTAAAAATCGGGTACTAAAATTAAGTTCACTTTAATAGGGTTTAAAATAGCTCACGGCGTTCCAACTACCATTCTTATGTCTGACTTGGCATTTTGCGATGAGTCATTTGAGTTTTCGGTAATTATGATTAAAACAAAAAATAGACTAATACCTTTAGTGCATATCATTGCATAAATGGAATTTTCAAAATTTTCCAGCCCTTAAACACCTAATGCTTCAAAGAATATAAAATTGAATGAAATAGGTATGGGTTAGATAGTGAATAGCGAAAAACTCAGAAAATATGGAATTGTCATTTAATTTGTACAAAGTGTTTATTTCGTCATTATTTTTCCAAAGTATAGCATTTAAATAAACCAAAATTTAGATTTTAAAGCTCATATTTTAGGTGTACAATTAAATATACCTTCATTAGTTCCTTCTATATATAAAAATAATATTTATCTTACATCTTTAATCAATTGGAAGATACCAAAACTTATAATTACTAAAATTATTGAACAAATTGTTAATATTTTGAGCTCAGGATAAATGTTTACCACCAAAATGATATAAATCTTCTCAGTCACTTATGGATTTGAGGATATATACAAAAATAGAAAATATGATCTATTATTAACTGAAACCTTTTAGCTAAATGGGTGCAATTTCGGGTAAAATGGAAATTTACAATATCACATAACAATTAAATGGTTCAAATTTCTAAATGCGCACATATCAAACTACTTTGGAAATTTGCATTTAAGCTTGAACATTGTTGCACTAACTAATGTGAGATTAAATAAGACTTTATGTGTATTACTTAACTGACAATTTAAGCTGGTATGACAGATAAGCCGCGTGTTCAGTGAAGCCGTATTTTCTAATAGAAAAAAAAGGATTCATAAAACTTTTGGCCTTCATTTTATATTTCAAGAGTTCCATTTTGTTATAACAATATTAATCTTATTTAGATTATTAGCATTCAGAGTTTATAACGCTTAACAGAAAAAAATGTTAAAATGAATCATTGAATAAATGAGAAAATACATGGCTAATATAATTTCATCTGATTCAAAAATTGTTACCAAGTAAAAAATTCATGTTTTTTATTTACTTTCTTTGATGATATGGAATACCAAAGAGATATCTATACAAATTTAGCATTACTAAAAATTATGACAATTTACAACTTGATAGTGTTTTATAGGCACATTGAATGCTTCTCAACCTGTTTTTGATAAAAACATGTTTAAATATATGAGACTTAAAATACCGGAGCTAAAATTTATCTAAAGTTTGCAATATTGGTTTACTTAAATATTGATATAGTAATCATTGGAATATGCGCACAAAAATTATTTATTTTCCTTAATTCACGAACAAACAGTTGTAACTTAAATTAAATAATATTCTGCCAATCATTTTCCTTTTCATTTTTCATTAAATTTCCTTAATAATACAAAAACCCTTTAAATAATCCGCAACGAAAATTTTATTTAGTCTCCTTATAACTAAGTGCATAGCAAAAAATTACTAATAATTTTCGACCTGGGAAATGCAAAAAATTGCGGGGCTGTCTCATGTGGATTAAAGGAATGGGTTGAATAAAATTTTTAAAAAGTATTTAGAGTATTGATGCGTTCATTTAAGCTGAATCCTTGTATCACTGCTCTACGCATTTTGGTTTTTGAGTGCAGTCAATAGTTTATAAACCAATTTTCTAGTGTTTAATTTGACGTATGACCCAATTTCTGCATATTGTTGAGCTCTCATAGACCTGCATGTAGATTCAAATGTCGGTTACTTTGTGTCGTTAAAAGAAATGTACATTCAATGTGGCAATGCACACAAAGGAAGTGCTAAGTGGAATTAAACTAGATTTATTACTAAACCACAGGATCAAGGCAAAACGGATTATACGGGTATATCAATGGTTTCAGTTGGTGAATCTTACATTAACAACAATAAAACTTGTTTACTTTAACATGCTTTTGAATTTTATTGAAAAAAATGAAGGAGTGGAAAAATTTATTTGGAAGGTTAAAAAGCGATAATAATTTTTTCCCATTAAGTGTGCTCTCATTGCTGATGTTGACAAACTTGACCCAATCGGATGCTGGAAATTACAGCTGCCGAAGCATGAGAAAATCAGGACCACAATCACAGTGGGTGTATATTCACGGTGAGTAAAAAATACATTTTAAATTGAAAAAAAAACTCCTTAAAATTGTGATCGAACAAGTTCTTCAAGTAGTTTCAATTATTTATTTATTTATAAAAATGGCAGGCGATCTGATAGTTACCATTAGCTCTTTAGTTGACTTCAGGCTACACAGAGGGGGAGGAACATCATGGTGACAAAAGTCGAGAGGGGGGGGGGGGGGGGAAGAAGAGTGTTTCAATGATGTAAGCGACAAAGACAAAGGTGGAAAAAGGTGAGGTGAATACTGTGGAAATAGTCGAATATGGCATAGAGTGAGGTCATGGCAGTTTGAAGTCAGAAGTCAACTGCCCATTGATAGACTTTTTTGCCGTATGAATATACGTTGCCCAGGGTGCACCATGTGGAGGTGAGTCTATCGCACACCCCAGTAGTATCAATTATCATTTTCAACAAATATAGATAAATATAAAAATGAATTTACGTCGAATTCAGAGAATAGAAAGTATCTTGCTCACGCAAATATTGTTTGCAAAAAAATAAATAATAGACCCGTACTGGTTATTCATAGTATTATAGAAAATGACACAATTTTGATTAGCGTGGAACAATTGAAATCTGTTAAAACAAACATCAATAAATGATAAAATGAAGAAAATGGAGAAGAAAATGACAGGAAAATCACTTCATTTCATTCGTTAACTCGTGTTTAACAATATTCACAAAATGAGCTTCTCACAATCAATAATTCAAATTTCGCTATTTGTTCTATGGGCGAGGCAATTGGCTGACAACAGCGGTTAGTGCTCTTTGGCAGTTAATTATTAATCAAGAATTGTTGGTTTTGTCACTTCGTCTGAGTTGTTTCTTTGAATACTTAAGGTAACCAACTTGCTTACATTCGGTTTGCCAACATGGAGTTATAATGTAGAGTGTAAGCTAAAAGTTAATTCAGTTATTTAATTTCATTGCCATAGAATTCGTCTTAACACTATGGGTTTGCTTTTTCCATTATTCAACATGTATTTTGATAAAATGCATAAAAGGCTTCCCTTTAGGTTGGGCAACGATTAACAAATATCATTTTGAGAAGTTAAAAATTGAGCTTATTTTACCTATCGCATATTTATTTCCCATCCAGTTAACAATTTGCAAGACAGTACTCGTGTTTTCTAAACTTTCTTTAACAATAAAATTATACTGTCAGCAAGACAATATTCTTTTGTAAAATATAAGGATATGAACTCAGAAAACATTGAATAATGTTACTTTAATGTCAAGAAATTATTTTTCGAGATCTGATGGCAAGTTTGGTAATAGGCTAGGAAGAAGTGATTGCACTGAGATGCTATTCGTGTCAATTGAAGAACATGTTGCACATGCAATAATCAGCTCAAACTTGCCATTTTTGATAGGCAAATTGAACTAATTTATCTTCCATTCGAGAAAATGCTTTAATAGAATTATATTTTTAATGTTTTTATAGGATGAATGCTAAACTAGTGGATCATATTTTAAAATTCCGATAGCAACACATCCAATTTCCCTTCAATATTGATTTTAACTTTAATAAATACTGCATTGCTTACTTTACTCGGATTTTAAATACTTTAAAAATGTATTTCTAGTTAATTGCATTTGAAATATTTCATTAATATTTAAATAAACATTTATAACAGCAGGAAAAAATGATTTAAAGGTAATGTTATCTATATTTGGTACTTACTAAAAACTCATACAGTTTTTTTCGCTTACTGTCTATTATAGTCAAAGATAAATATGGCGATTTGAATGGATCAAGAACAGTGGCTGATGAACGTATGTAAATTTTATTAATAAAATATGCCAAAATTATATTTCTTTTTTGCATCATATTCAATTCCTTACTTTCATGAGTAGAAGTTGGATTGCTTTTTATTTTCTGAATTTTAAAGCCCATTCCAAAAACCCAAGTAATAATCGTAAATCAACTTGCACTGACCCATCCAGGTAAATTGATCGTCTTTATCTATTTATTTTTTTTCGTTGTGTCAGACATATTATTTCATTTTTTTAATTAATCTAGTTGCAATGTAAAACAGCACAGTTCTAGTGTAAACGAACCTCCCCCAAATGTAAATTCTCACCTGAAAGAGATTGCGAGCAATGGTCTTCCTATTGTTGGATCCACGGAACCCTTTGCATTCCTATTGGGCAGTACTGAAGAAATTCAAAGCAACGATGATTTTTCGAATAGCATACA
>UZAE01013138.1:0-26026 GCA_900617975.1 Rodentolepis nana | reverse complement strand
ACAGAAGAGTGTTTCAAAGACGAAGGTAGAAAAGGTAGATGAAAGGTGAGGTGAGTACTGCGAAAGTTGGAGAATAGGACATACAGTGGGGTGATGGTAGTTTGAAGTGAGAAGTCAACTGCCAGTTAATAGACTTTTTTGCCGTATGAGTATACGTTGCCCAGGTTGCACCACGTGGAGGTAAGTCTATCGCACACCCCTTGAGCTCATTATAAGAACATCAAACAATCCTCCTTCTAGTCGACAAAATCGCGCGCTCTCTCTCTCTGCCTCCCCCTCTCTCTCTCTCTCTTGACAATTACAAAAATTATTGCAGTCAGTCATCCTCACCGCTGAGTGCGTTCTTAGAAGCAGTGACCTCGCCTCAGCAAATGTGCACATTTACGATTTGTACTTTCTTATATTGCCCCTTTTGAAAGTCACAGCAATTTGTCATTGAGTAATCCCACCCAAGGTATGGAGTTTAACTCAAGAAAAAAGATAATTAATGCAATTATGCATTTCACCGCCCTCTTTTTAATTATTGACGACTTTTCGTAATAGCACGTTCTATTACCTTCCTTCCTAGTGGGCTCTAATAAGTGGAATTTCAAACTCTATGAATTTGAATGTTTACTCCGTCTCAATGCATTCGCCATACCTCAAATTTCTTCACAAGTTATACTTGGCGGCTTTTGCACATTATAGCAAAAGCAAAGTTAGACAGGTCTTTACCGATTTAAAATAGTAAAAAAGGAGCCAAAGTTTAATAAAAAATAACATTTATCATTTTTTCACTTTGCACACAACGTAATTAGCGCATTTTATCGGCTTAGCAATATTTTTCCTTAAATGTGATGTACTTTGCTTTAATTTATGCATTTATTTTAAAATCTATACCAAATTGGATGACTTTTTAGCTTATTGTGGTATCTCTTAGGATAACGAAAGCTATCTTATATGAAGAGGTGATTGAGTTGAACAAAAATTATTGGTAACTGGTGGAATGGTTGTTTTTAAAGATTGAATTTCAAAGTCACCAAATATAGTTTTATCTAAGTCGATTTTTGATGATTTCTGAAAGCTAACATTAGAGTTGTTGACCTGGGGTGTATGATAGACTTACCTCCACGTGGTACACCCTGGGCAACGTATACTCATACGACAAAAAAGTCTATTACCTGGCAGTTGACTTCTGATTTCAAACTACCATCAACCCACTGTATGCCATATTCCATCACTTTCACAGTACTCATCTCACCTTTATCCACCTTATCTACCTTCCTCTTTGATACACTCTTCTGTCCCTTTTGAATTTTTTGATGTTCCTTCCCCTCTTTGAAGACTGAAGTCAACTAAAGGCTAATGATGACCATCAAAACGCCAGCCATTTGATAGAATAAAAAAGAGTTGTTGACCTCGTATACTCAGTAGGTTTCGCCCATTACTAAATTTTCTAATCTGGAATGTGTACATTGCTTTAGAAGTGTTGTTGAAAGTTACTAAAAGGCATCGGAAAATCGGTGACGTGGTGGTCAACTTATAATGTGCATAGTCAGATGGTGAGGAAGTAATGTCAAACAGAAATAATCGTAGTCCTTACTATCTACTAGAAATCAAGCGCTTTTTATCAAAGGATATCTCAAACTTCAAAGTGGTGAACGCTGAATTAATATAATTATATCTAATGTTAAATTTTATATTAAAATACATGATTGTGCTTAAAATTGAGGCCATTTAGAGTATAAAGAATGGTAAATAGGGTTGTGGAAAGTCGACTGTAGTGCTTGAAAAAATCTTTCAATAAGCGCCTGATAACCTTGACCCCAACCTAGTGGACGAATAATGAAAGTTGAGATTGAGAAGCTAAACTATTGCCTGAATAATTGTTGTAAAACCCAAAATCAAAAGTTAAAATAAGCCTCCGTAATACATCACTTCATTCGAAGTGTCTTTTCTTCACTCTCCTTAGGACTTAATTTGAACGGATTTCAATTGCCTCTCACTCTTGAAAGTGCATATTTTGCATTGCTGAAGATTGCGTTATTAATGGTGGTTTCTTGAATTTATTATAGCCACAATCCTACTATCCTCCTGGATATCCACTGGTACCTCATCAAGTCGAAATGAAGCCTTCAACCAGTGGACCAACTCAAAAGTCAGTTGCCCTTCAAACTGGGGAATCCATTAGTGAAAACTCCCAAACGGTCTACACGTCAGCTGAAGACGAATTTCAGGCCACAAAAAGCAGCAACAGTAATCCGGACAATCCATATCTCACTGCTGCCAATGCAAACACCTCAGCTAGTCCACTAAAATCACTAGAAACGCCCTCAGTTACAGAAGACTCCATAGCTGATATCAGCTTCAGCTTTGCTTCACAAAATCAACAACCACAACAATGTGGAAGTATGTTCTTGAGTAATCACTACGGACCAGATAAGCTACTTCATGGAACTAACAACTTTGGAGTAAACCGAAGCGCCAGTTTCCACACTGGAGATCAATTAAGGATTGATTCGCCTTCTGCAATGCTCCGGATACCGCGATCTCAACCCTTCTACCCGGGGGTTTATATGCTGAGCCATGATGTCCAAATTCCCGAATTCCATCCGCATAATCAACCTAGGTAGAGGAAGATTGGATATCTATGTGCTTTTATCTTTCAACGACAATCCGTGCAATTATGTTATTTATATGTGTATGTATATCATGAAAAATAGCTCATTGAGATTGAATTAACCGCTTTAATTTTACTCTTACTATATCCCCAGCCACAGCAAAATATCATGAGGTAGTTAACTTTTAACTCAGGGGCTGGTGGTTAGTGAATACGAGTAGTAAAGGGATTATTGGGATCAGGAAGCTTTCCCCCACTCACAGGTTTCGGTTGCGTACTTGAGGTATCTAAGTGATTTGGCCTTCATTGCATTCAAGGTTTACTAACCAATTGACAGAAAGCTTTTTGCGGAAACTTGGTTCTTTTTTATTTTCAAATGACTCCCAAAGCAGTGTGTTCATATTGATGACGAAGTCTTAGAGTACTACATAAGATAATTCTTACATGAGCTAATTCCATCGTTGTACAGTTCTATGGGCATGATTTCGTTTAATTAATCAATGCGCTAATTCCCAGAGCATTTGAGATTAACAGAATAACTCCACCCATTACAACTAAATTTGAGTTTGTTTTATTTAAAGAAAAAAGCTATTAATAATTGGAAAATTAGACAAGCGGGTCAAGTGACATTGGGGCTAGACGATTGGCCTTAAACTAGTTGCATGATTTTATGTGATCCGTTGTCTCGACAAAACAGTCTCGAGGCCGCAACCTTTGAAAGAAATTACTTTAGTCAAGAGGGGTGTGCGATAGACTTACCTCCACGTGGTGCACCCTGGGCAACGTATACTCATACGGCAAAAAAGTCTACTAACTGGCAGTTGACTTCTCACTTCAAACTACATCACCCCCACTCTATCCCATATTCGACTATTTCCGCAATACTCACCTCACCTTTGTTCTACCTTTGTATTCGTCTCTTACATCTTTGAAACACTCCTCTCTTCCCCCTCTCGACTTTTTTCAAGTTGATGTTCCTCCCCCTCTGTGAAGCCTGAAGGCAACTAAAGGGCTAATGATAACCATCAAGATGCCTGCCATTTGATACAAACAACAAACTTTAGTCAAGAAGCACATATCAGAATGGACCAGGTTAGAATGATATTCAATGGGTTTTTCGTTTAATTATAGGTTTGATATAATACGAGATTAAAGAGACCAATTCGGACAGAAAAAAAGATAAGTGAAATCTGATGACTTCTGCCTTAACGGAATGGGGATTTATGTTCTCGTGCAATAATCGATATGTCTATGGTGTAAAGCATTTGCGGTGGGGATTAACTAAGTGAAATATTGGGTTGGCAACTAAGTCATTGTCGTTTTTGTTGACGGATTCACTCTATACTTTCTTTTGTTTTGTTAACGTGGCCAGAGCATCTAACCTATATTTTTTTCTTACTGTATGGGCTTCTAGGTTAATTAGTAAAAAATTTTTTTTGTTTAGTTCTTTAGTTTTGTTTTTATTCCAATTTAAATATGAAAGAGCAGGACGTGCACTTCCGACACATTTTATTGTATTACTTCCGAAAAGGCAAGAACGCATCGCAAGCACAAAAGAAGTTATTTGCCGTATATGGAGATGAAGCCTTAAAAGAAAGGCAGTGTCGAAATTGGTTTGAAAGATTTCGTTCCGGTGATTTTTCACTCAAAAATTCACAACGATCTGGCCGCCCAGTCGAAGTGGATGAAACCCATACCAAGGCCATTATCGATTCAAATCGTCACAGCAAAACACGAGATATTGCAGAGAAGCTCAATGTGTCGCATACATGCATTGAAAAAAAATTAAAAACCCTTGGTTATGTCAAGAAACTTGATTTATGGATCCCTCACTAGTTAAAGGAAATTCATTTGACGCAACGGATTAGCATCTGTGATTCGCTACTGAAACGCAATGAAAATGATCNGAAGAACCTAGTTACTGGCGACGAAAAGTGGATAGTTTATAACAATATTACTCGCAAGAGATCATGGGTGAAGCAAGATCAACCAGCCCAAACAGTATGAAAAGCAGAGATTCACCAAAAAAGATTATCCTGTTAGTCTGGTGGGATGACAAAGGAATTTTGTATTTTGAACTCATGCCGCAGAATCAAACGATAAATTCAAATGTGTATGTTGAAGAACTGGAAAAACTGAAAGAAGGATGCAATTGAAGATAAGCGGCCGGCATTATCAAATCGGCGGAAGGGTGTTGTTTTCCATCATGATAACGCAAGGCCCCACACATCTTTGGTTACTCGGCAAAAATTATTGGAACTGGGTTGGGGTGTTTTGTCACACCCACCATATAGCCCTGACCTTGCGCCTTTGAATTACCATTTGTTTCGTTCCATGTAAAACTCTTTAAATGGTAAAATTTTGAACAACGCGGATGATGTCGGATCACACCTAATTCAGTTTTTTAATAGCAAAGACCAGACATTTTACAAAGGGGGCATTTTTACTCTGCCAGAAGGATGGAAAAAGGTCATCGACAAGAACGGCCAATATCTAATTGAATAAAGTTATATTTTTAAAAAAAATTCCGAATTTGCCTTCTTATTTGAAATCGGCAATGACTTAGTTGCCAACCTAATATGTATTGGAAATCGATTTTCATAAGCAGTGGCTTACATTCAATTGCACTTTTGCATTTCATCCTAAAGTCATTTGATAGGAACTCGGAATACAAAATACAAAAACATGAATACATAATTATTTAACAATGATCGAAAGTACATTTAATTAACGAGTTCCAAGTTGTACCCCACTTTAAAGCCATTGAAAATAGAGGAGATTTCTTTTGTGCGTGTCATTGTCTTTGCAAAGCTGAACCCTTTCACAAAGTTTAAATTGTGCTTAAATTTTTTTTCCAGTCACCTGCAGCAATTTCTGTGAGAGTTAGGTTGATTCAATTTCAAGGTCATTTTGCAAGATTTAAACAGCTCTATTTTTGTTGCTCTAAATTAAAATTTCCGCTTTGTCTAAAATTAGACAGTTCATAAAATCGTTGGTGTAGTATTTCAAAAAAAGAGAGTTTTATAGCAGAAACTCCTGTGGGCTGAATGTGGTGAAAAATAATAGAAGTATTCAGTTCAAAGATCGAAAAACAATGCAATCTAAATTTTTTATTCTGAGAGAATGCTGTAAGCACATACTTCTTCATCGGCTTTCAAGAGCATATAAAGGTATGCATTTCTGCAAGCAAAACTCCGGCTGACTACTTTCCAATAGTTGTCATAGGTCATCTGCTCTGACACTTCAAAGGATCTGGCAAAGGAGATTGAGTATGCCAAATTCATAACACGCTTCATATTTATTCGGAGAAAATATGAAGTGTTCTTTAAAAATGTATGAATTATTATTTTGTCTCGTCTAGAGTAGGCAGGGTTCAAACGGTCAAAGCTTACGATTTATAGATCAGTGTAACAGAGTTGGATCTCCACTCTTTAGTAAGTATTCTAAGGGTCCGTTTTGGAGACAGGGTTAGAAGTAAAATGAGGAATAAAAGATCACAAATATATCGCAATTCTTTTACAAATTATTACTATTATATTGTAAAATATTTATTTATTTAAAATGGCAGGCGTTTTGATAGCTATCATTAGCCATTTAGCTGACTTAAGGCTTCACAGGGGGAAGGTTCATCAAAGTAGAAGAAAGTCGAGGGGTGGGGAAGAGAAGAGCGATTCACAGATGTAGAAGAGGCAGACAGACATAAAGGTAGAGAAAAAGGTAAGATGAGTAATGTGGAAGGGGTCGAATATGACAAACAGTTGGGCCATGGTAGTTTGAAGTCAGAAGACAAATGCCGGTCAATAGACTTTTTTGCCGTATGAGTATACGTTGCCCAGGGTGCACCACGTGGAGGTAAGTCTATCGCACACCCCATATTGTAAAATATAATTTTTTCTGAAGACCTTGAGGTTTTACTTTTATGCTTTCTCTTGTAATTTGGGAAATAATGCTTATTGATGCAATTGTACTTCTCTACTAATATTCAAGGCTTAATTTGTCGAGGGTAACTGGATATTTCTTCAAAAGCCATATGATAACATGAAAATTGTTTCCTATCTAACTCTCCCCCCCCCTCACTCTCTCTCTCTCTTCACTGTTGTTTTCTTGAAAATTTTAGGATCGTTTGCTTTAACTTAAATAGGAGAGTTGAAATTTCCTTCCCTTCAAGTTAGCGAAAATATTGTAGAGACGCCAAGTTCAAAAATTTTACTTGGAAACTTCCGTGTTAAGTAGGAGCTGGGATTGTTATAGGGAAGCTTTGTTCGTGCAGAATATTGATATTATTTCAAATGGCAGGCTTTATGATATTTATCATTGTCCCCTTAGTTGACTTCAGCTTTCCCCATGTGGGGGGGGGGTACATATATAGCAGTTAATTAGTTGTCTTCTAGCTTCCCAGTACCTCTGGGTTTCCGTCGTTGCCTTTAGGGCTAGACACCGAATCAGGTGGGTCTTCTCCATTTCAGCTAGACACCGAATCAGGTGGGTCTTCTCCATTTCCTCCTAAAGGTTACATAGGGGCGTGTGGGTTGAGTGTATACTTCCAATATGTGAAGGTGTTTTGCCAGTGTATACTCCCAATCTTTGAAGGTGTTTTGCCAGGCAATCCGTCCGTACGTAGTCTAAACTCAGCAACGGCTTCGATTCTTGGCCAATAGCTAAACTCAGCAACGGCTTCGATTCTTGGCCAGTCGACTAAGTCAAAGAGTGCCATCGTGCAAAATATCTTTGAAAATAAATCTCAAACAAAGTTGTGCAAAGATAAAACAAGTATGTTGACGTGGAATAATTTGGGTTGGGAAGGATGCCATGAGTAAAGAAGCCACAAATACTAATTACTTTCCAAGAAGGCATTGTTGCCTACCTCAAGGGAAATCAAGCGATTTCGATGAGGTCTAATGCTGTCAATTGTATGAAAATGATTTGGGCGCAGGAAGAAGCGCTGTTGAACCTTGGAAGTTCACTCTTTCTCAAGCGCAACGTCTAAGTTCTGGTTGTATGATCACGGTAGTTAAAACTCCCCATATTACACTTCCACTCCCAATCATGACAGAGTAGATTTAAAGTAAGTGAGTCGCTCAAATGGACCATTGACAATCAACAGCTTTAGTGATGGGATCACGAAGAACTGCGTTCTCCAATTTGTCTGAATAGCAACACCGTATTATATTTCATTTAAAGTACGCATTTCAATCATACTTTTTTTGACCTACCCTTTTCCAACTATTGACTTTGGAGGGAGATTTTACCGACGCCTTCTTACCACTACCTTCTAGCCAAGTTCAAAGTAATTTTAACAATCTTCTTTCAATTGGCGGAGTATGATATCAAAAAAATAGTGGCAACTATGGCATTACTTTTAATGGCGTTTAATTTGCAATCATTTAGTCCATATCAATTGTGGAAAAAGGGGGTGTGTGATAGACTTACTTCCACGTGGTGCACCCTTGGCAACGAATATTCATAGGATAAAAAAGTCTATTAACTGGCAGTTGACTTCTCACTTCAAACTACCATCACCTCACTTTATGCCATATTCGACTATTTTCACAGTACTCACCTCACCTTTTTTCTACCTTTATGTTTGTCCCTTACATCTTTGAAACACTCTTCTGTTCCCCTCCCTCTCGACTTTTTCAATTTGATGTTTCTTCCCCTCTGTCAAGCCTGAAGTCAACTAAAGGGCTGATGATAATCATCAAGACACCTGCCATTTGATAAAAATAAATAAATTGTGGAAAAAGACACGCAGATCAGCTTGTGACAAACGCCAAATGCACGAGCAAACCTTTCTTCATTTTAGCTAATTAATTCCAAGAAAACTAACTAACTAACTAAACAAAACTATTGATCGCATTTTGTTAAGATTCCATCAAGGTTTACAAATGTGATCGATTCTCCATCATCAGTGAGACGAATGTGTGCAGAGATTTCAAGTCATTTCAAACGAAGCACAAGGGGATACAAACCTTCAGGTTCAAAAAATGGGAATTCCATCCAACAATAGGAATCAAACCTACTTTTTCCTACAAATGAGGATCATTATTTGTAGGCATCGACTAAATAATTCTGCCATTCTGATAAATAGAGTCACCTGCAGTAAATCTTTTTGCTTTCACTATGATGGGTTACCCTCATAATTCTATATTTGAAAATTATTGTTTGATTTAGTAAATGCTCAGAATGGGGACAGAAAGAATTTTTCTAATAACGAAACGTTTTGTTTTCACTCCAGTGACTTAACTAAATCTTTTCTAATTGCTAAAAGACATTTCTGAGTTCCCGTTCATTCGTTTAACACAGCAATGATTTATTATTTACCAAATTTTATCCACTACTATCCCCTTTTCACGAATCCAACTAGTCACGAAAAGAAGCGAATTTCTATGTTTAAACAAAAACAGATGAGGAGAGTAAGTAATTTTCTGAGATTTCTAACAGAAGATTTTGAGAAATAATCTATTCATTGTCTAGGTGTAAGTAATTATAAAAGTACACAGCCCAAATGGAACAAATATAAAAGCTCTCTGAACACATTTATAATTTCTAAAATTGTTGTTAAGCCTTTAAATTTGAAAATTCACAAAGAGAAACTTATTCTTGAGAGTTGGTTATTTTTAAGTAAGTTTACTTGTACATTGTATTAGGTTGGCAACTAAGTCATTGCCGATTTCAAATAAGAAGGCAAATTCGGAATTTTTTTTAAAAATATAACTTTATTCAATTAGATATTGGCCGTTCTTGTCGATGACCTTTTTCCATCCTTCTGGCAGAGTAAAAATGCCCCCTTTGTAAAATGTCTGGTCTTTGCTATTAAAAAACTGAATTAGGTGTGATCCGACATCATCCGCGTTGTTCAAAATTTTACCATTTAAAGAGTTTTACATGGAACGAAACAAATGGTAATTCAAAGGCGCAAGGTCAGGGCTATATGGTGGGTGTGACAAAACACCCCAACCCAGTTCCAATAATTTTTGCCGAGTAACCAAAGATGTGTGGGGCCTTGCGTTATCATGATGGAAAACAACACCCTTCCGCCGATTTGATAATGCCGGCCGCTTATCTTCAATTGCATCCTTCTTTCAGTTTTTCCAGTTCTTCAACATACACATTTGAATTTATCGTTTGATTCTGCGGCATGAGTTCAAAATACAAAATTCCTTTGTCATCCCACCAGACTAACAGAATAATCTTTTTTGGTGAATCTCTGCTTTTCATACTGTTTGGGCTGGTTGATCTTGCTTCACCCATGATCTCTTGCGAGTAATATTGTTATAAACTATCCACTTTTCGTCGCCAGTAACTAGGTTCTTCNGCGAATCACAGATGCTAATCCGTTGCGTCAAATGAATTTCCTTTAACTGGTGAGGGATCCATAAATCAAGTTTCTTGACATAACCAAGGGTTTTTAATTTTTATCTTCAATGCAAGTATGCGACACATTGAGCTTCTCTGCAATAACTCGTGTTGTGCTGTGACGATTTGAATCGATAATGGCCTTGATATGGGTTTCATCCACTTCGACTGGGCGGCCAGATCGTTGTGAATTTTTGAGTGAAAAATCACCGGAACGAAATCTTTCAAACCAATTTCGACACTGCCTTTCTTTTAAGGCTTCATCTCCATATACGGCAAATAACTTCTTTTGTGCTTGCGATGCGTTCTTGCCTTTTCGGAAGTAATACAATAAAATGTGTCGGAAGTGCACGTCCTGCTCTTTCATATTTAAATTGGAATAAAAACAAAACTAAAGAACTAAACAAAAAAAATTTTTTACTAATTAACCTAGAAGCCCATACAGTAAGAAAAAAATATAGGTTAGATGCTCTGGCCACGTTAACAAAACAAAAGAAAGTATAGAGTGAATCCGTCAACAAAAACGACAATGACTTAGTTGCCAACCCAATAGTAGTGTCATTATGGATGAGGGTATTTAACCGTGCTTTTAATTTCCTACTTCCTCCTTGTCAGGACTGTCACTATTGATCACTCACTAATACCCCATAAAGCAGACTCCAATGGTGATTTTTAAGCAGATGTAAACAATTTCTCAAGGCCACCGTAGAGGGGGGGGGGCGCTGATTTTGCCAATATCTAATTGGCGGGTGAATCGTACTCACCTTCTACCTTGCGTATTGTTTTTGTTCACCAATTTTCTCTAATGAGTTTATTTGCGCCGATAAATAGGCAATTGTTTTTTTGTCTATAAGCATCTATTGGCTTTTGTTATTGTGACAAGGTACTGGATGGAACCGATTAAAAAGAGTCCAATATTAATCCTGATTTAAAATTTACCTCGGAAAAATTGTTGTTATTACTATCAATAGGAAGATGTATGATTTTGGGATAAAAGGCATTTCTTTCCCAAAAGATAACCACCCACTGACCAAACATTTATCCCATGTCGCTTGGACTAACATCAACACCCCGCAAAGGGAAAAGAAATTTTTATCCATCAGAAAATGTGGTAATTTGGGAAGCATTGTGATATTAGACTATTTTAATATTCATCCAGCAATAAAATACAGTAATGAGTCGTTACTTCTTTCACATTTTTACCACTTACTCCTGAGGCAATATTCACTCAATTTTTAGAATATTAGTATTAGTACAAAAGCAGTTGCATCCACAGACGTTAATAAGGCACAAAGAATAGAATTTAAAGGTTTTTTGAAAACTTGATAGTTTCGCAATGGCTTGGGGTAGCGTAGTCGTTTTTCAAAATGTTCGTCTGTGTTACTAAAGCTCCCTGACTTATTACCTATGAGTTTAACTAAGACCACGGTATGAACAAGCTTATTGTTCAACCCTTTGGCGCCCTTATCATAGTACGGTTGGCGTTCAAAATAAGCTCCACAGGTACTAGACTCCTAATAGAAGGCGCTATTGCCGTTTGAAACATGTTCGATATGTCTTCAGCCATCACCAAAACTCACCATGTCGACAGCATCAGTCTGTTGTGAGACAGGCGTGAGTACGGTTGGGTGAATTTTTCAAAAAACATAATTTGGACGTTAGAGGGCTAAAAGCAAACCAAGATATGGGCGTAAAACTGAAAATCAAATCACTGAAAGAGGCTCCATCAACCAAACATTTGTCTTACGTGAGCTCCAGGAATCATATTAGAAGCTCAATTGGAACTGTTCAAGTACTTGTCGATTCGTTTTTTTGGGAAATTCCTTTTAAAGAACGAAATTTTTAATCCCTTTTAGCATTCAAGTATTTTTTGGACAAATTACAACAAATCCGGAAAGTATTTTCGAAAAAATATTTATTTATTTATTTCAAATGGCAGGCGTTTTGATAAATATCATTAGCCCCTTAGTTGACTTCATGCTTCACAGAGGGGAGGAACATCAAAGTAAGAAAAATTCGACAGGGAGAGCAGAAGAGAGAATCAAAGATCCGAAAGATATGGACACAAAGGCAGGGAAAAATGAGAGATGAGTACTGTGGAATGGATAGAATATAACATACAGTGAGGCCATTAAAGTTTGTGGTCAGAAGTCAACTGCCGGTTAATAGACTTTTTAATAGACATAATAGACTTTAAGTGGTGTGATTCACAGATGTAAAAGAGGCAGACACGAAGGTAGAGAAGAAGGTAAGGTGAGTACTGTGAAGTGGTCGAATATGGAATTCGATGGGATCATGTTAGTTTTAAGTCAGAAGTCAATTGCTCGTTTATAGACTTCTTGCCGAATGGGTATGCGTTGCCCAGGGTGCACCACGAGGAGTTAAGTCTATCGCACACCCCATTTTCAAAACAAGGCTTTAGGTGTTTTATTTGAAGCCAATGATTGACTTGAGTTAGGCGTTGCCCTTTGAATTAAATTTGTCGAATGTAGAAATTACCAATATATAAAAGGCCATAATTTGAATTTTTAACAAAAAACTTTCAAATGGTATTATTTTGGTGATCAATTGTAAACGTAAAAATGATACTTCACTTCCTTAAATGCCGCAATAAGTCAAATCAGGCGAAACCCATCCTGTAAGTCGAAAATGTTCCTACCTATCCAATAATCTTACATTCTCTCCTTAGTTTCTTTTAGCCTAGGTTCCCTTCGGCTAAGTTGAAAGGGTGATAGTTGAGGCAGACATTAGTTTCTTTTACAAAACTCCAGACAACTGCGCTATACTATCACCCTTCAAAATCATCTATGACCTTCATGAATCTGGATTCTACAAAAGTAGGTACACACCTTCATAAGGTAAATCAAAGGTAAGCTTAAGAAATAATTACCCTCTAAACACGCATTCAAGATAGTTCGTACTTTCAACATAATACATTTACAGTATTAGTAAAATTATACAATGGGGGTAATTAATGAGTCGTTATTTGATTTTGGAAGAAATGACTTTTCCTTATAAAAGTGATTGAATTGGGACTTTGTATTGTATAATCGTCAGCAGTTAACTCGCAGGGCCATGTCTGAGGTCATGTCCAGTAAATTGGTAGCTTGATGATTGGTTGATTGACTTAATTCTACCTGGTATTATCATCTTAAATTGCCTGTTTATTTTAACAGCTATAAACAAATTGATGGAACTGAAAACAGAGTGAAGCTGAGAGAGAGCATATTTAGATAAACAACTGCAGAGGATTTTTTATTTATATCTAATGCTAAATATCGAAATTCAAAAGGAAGAGCTCAAATTTTAACCCAAGATAGTTTATGCCAATTCTCTTTCCTCGCCTTCTACCCATGAAGCATCGTGATTTCGACAATTATTTAACTGGAATTCCGTACGAACTCAACGAGTGGTCACTCTCCCAGGCGTGTCAGTTTGGTATTGATGATTTCTAAACGCTTTTACGCGTTATTCCGTCCGTTCACTCAGTTTGGCAAATAAGTTTTAAACTATTTATGGCGCATAATCTGTCTGTTCAAGTCAACCAAATGATTCATAACCGTCTTCGAGGATAGATGAAATCACACTGCTTACTTAGGAAGTTTTCTAAATGACTTTCTCACTGATTGAACATTCTTCCTCAGTCCAATCTTATCTGTACTTTTGCACCACGATGTCCCCCGCGATTTTCATTTCCGTTCTTAAACTCCATTACAAAATACAAATATACATTTTAATGAAATTTAAATGAAATCGAACTTAGATGGGAAAACGAAGATATTGCTAATTATACTTTCGGGTAGAAATCTAGGCAAGGTAGACGGGGAGAATGAAGAGTGTGTGTGGCGGTAACGAGTCATACACCGTGCAGAGATTTCGAACATGACGTGCGTTAACAGTTGTGATGACAATCCTCTGCGCCATTACTTGGTGTTGATGGCTAACTAGTTCCCGAATTATTTTCGGACCAAATGGACGCGAATAGCATCACTTACTCTTAATACGAGTTACCATGCTGTTTCTAATCCATATTCTATATGAATACCCAAAAACAGACTGGCTTCTATTTGAAATACTCCTGTTTCTCAAAGGTGGAATATCCTAGGGAACTTTAAGAAGATTTACCGAATTAAGCACTTTATAAATTAATTTATTTTAAGGACATGCTGGAAGTGAGATCTTTTTCTATGTTTTTCTAATCAATGGTGAAATAATAAAGACCCAAGAAGAAAATGTAAGGATAACGTATTTCGAATTAGCTATACAGTGTTTAAATCAATCTCCCTTTAGCCTCCTATGGAAAATTTAAGGGGGTTAAAATAATAGCAATGTCAATGGAATTCAGAGAATCAGAAACGAATAGAAATTAGAATAATTTTTCAAATTTCAGACTTTATGACATTCATCAATAGCCACAGAAGAAATAAGAGTGCAAAACAGTGGAATAGGCCCCGAAAATAGAGTTGGAAGTCAAATTTCGTTTCAAAATTTTAGTTTCTACTTGTAATCGATCAGCAGGAATGCCATCTTTACGCTAAGGTGCTTTTAAACGTTTTAAATTATAAGTTATATCTTTCAATGTTTAAATGCTAATATCAATAATAATAGTTTCATAATCACTGAAAATTATTAAACGATTAAATGGACGACGATTTGCTACTTAAATGGAATCAGTAAATTATTTGTTATATTTGTAGGACGCATCAAAATTTCATTTAACTTGAACCAATAAATTGTATAACGTTCGTAAGGCAGTGAAATCATCTAAAACAATTACCAAATATTGATTTTTAATCAATGATCAGCTGAACTTCTTATGCATCAACTTTAATATTTTTTTTAGATGGAATAAAAATGCAATTAATACCGTTATTATTTCTTCTGCTACTTTCTTCTGCAAAATGCCGAGTTCAGTATTACGAAGCTGATCAATTAGCAACAGAGGGTGGTGATTGGTCTGTCAAATTCGTTCCACGTATCGGTCACAGAGTTTCTAACATAACTTGGGAATTCCAGAATAAGACGGTCATCTTTTGCGAATATACGGGATCGAAAGATGGACCCGTTTTGAACAGTTACTTTAAGTGTCCTAAAGGTTGTCTATACGAACAATGTCAAGCATTCGATTCTTATGGCATCCGCATTGAGGAGAATATCTTCCGTCTCTTTGCTTTTAAAGCTACAAGTGCCATGATTGGAGATTATAAGATCACTGTAACCTTCATCGGAAAGCATTATAATTTCACTTCCGTTAGTACCTTAGTAAAATCATCACCTTCCCTTTTACACTTGACTTCTCTCGTTTCAAATGTACCTCAGATTACAGAAGCTCTGAAAAGTCCATCAGCGGCCGTTCTAGATAAACAGAACCTTGATAACCTGAATAGCACACTTAAATTCATTCATGAAGGTATTTTTATTAAAGGATCTATCAAAGTCAATCTCGGTTTACCAGCAGGTGTAATTGGTATTTACTTAGTCAGGCAACCAAGAAACACCCACTATCCCTATTACGAACCCTGCGAAATTTCCTCGAATGCCAGTTTACACAATTTCTCCTGCCAACCCAGTATTGATGATTTTGCAATGGGTATTTTCATCGCAAATTCAGTGAATGCTTCAATTAGTAATGAACAAGCACTCGGCTTGCTGAAAGATTGGGTAATGAAACGTCTGGTGTTGTGGCGTTTTGATATGCCATATGTAGACACTCCGGCAGCCCCAGAGACAGTTTTTGGAAGGGATTATCGTGTGATTCCTTTAAAAATTGGTTGGTCTGCTGTTATTGAAGCGGGTGAAAAGGTGGAAATTTACTGTCCCCTTGTGAAACATGCGTCTCCACGTGCGATTAACTGTTTCCGGTCTCGAGCTTTATATTTCGACACAATTGATACTACCTTGCCAAGTGGATTTTGGGTTGAGTACTTTGAAGGAAATAAATTCTTCTATTTGAGGAAAAATTCTACAGATACTTCAGACAGTGGGGTTTATGGATGTACTGTAAAAGTAAATGGATATCCGCAGCCTGTGTGTTCTGACAGACGCCTTTATGTAATTGGTAATGTTATACCAGTTCGGACTTTATTATATAAGGACCTAGTTCCCACAGAAGACCTTGAACCAACAGACAGGTTTGAACAATTTACTGAGGACAAGGTGCCATTTTTGTTGACAACACAGAAAGCTTACATTTTGTGTTGGACAGAGACGGATACAAAGTATGACTACACCCTCTCCTTGAGCCTTCTTAAAGAGGACGGTAATGATACTACAGAATTTCCATTTAATTTGACCAATACGTATATTCTTCGTGAAGGTACTCACATAATACGGATATTCAAGTTCTACAGCATCAGTGGTGAGGGAAATGTTAATAACGGGGGAAAATTAAGAGCATATTGTTCAACAAGTTATGAAGAAATGGAACGTTCTATTCCGGAATGGATCATTGATCCAAATGACGTAAATGAAAATGCTGAGCTAGGTCGAGTAGCTGCGAATCTTCGATATATCCACATGTACCACCCAACCGAAGGGGACTTGAAATTCCACGGTACGGTTGATAGACTGGATGAGTATCCCGTCCCTCTAGGAACTGTTATTCGATGTTCTGGTGCTAACGGATATCCAAAGCCTGTATATAAGTGGACAGCGATTGATCCTACTCAATTCTCCACCGGTTTTATCGGAATGTCGAGAGTGTCAAAGATTTTCCTTGACAGCCCTCATGGCTTACCTAAATCTGCTTTCCAAGGCGAACAACTTAAAATCCCTAATGATCCGAAGTACAAGGGAATGAGTTATCTCCTCAAATGTACTGCCTCGAATAAATTTGCCGGACATGAATTCACCTCTCAGAGAGTTGTTTTCTTAAGCATCTGTTTATGTGACATCCGATTCGTCCAACTGGATCTGTCTTTAATCTTATCGCCTCAGATTGTCGCAGGTATTAGTCTAGTAGACTCAGACAATGAAAGGTCTACTTTGGATATCTACGGTGAGCGTTATGTTCACTTGCTACAGCAAATTATTTTGGGTCTCGGTTATGGAGAAGGATTAGTCCGTATTGGCTTGCATCCAACTTCTGTGCTGAGTAGAAATTTGAGGGAAGCTCCCTTGTATGCCTCTGTAACTCATTTCAGCACCAAATCATCAAGAATTGCTCTTGCAGAAGGTCTAATTTCACAAATTATCAGACCCCAGGCCATTTATGCAACCGATCCCGATGCATGCCCTCAAAAGCTACCTGTCAATCTCAAAGAAGGTTTCATTACAGCACTAAGAGACGCTCCCCGATCTTCCAAGAGACCTTTTGCCGTTGTTCTTCCACAAGATCGATGGGACGTTGGAGACGTGCAGAACTTCATACAAAACATAAGAAAAGTCTATGGCGAAGTTATTAGCGTGTTCTTTGAAGACGACAAGACGTGGGCTAAAGGTACACCTAATTATGCAATCCAGATAGCAAATTTCTCGAGTACATGCCAGAGATACAGTATTAATAGTCGTGCCAGTTTTATCCAACGCCTCCCACTTTTTAAAGCGATTTGCGCTATTGCAAAACCCGCTGTGTTATATGATGAAACGTTGATGGTAGCTATTTTTTCGAGTCATCAACCACATCAATTCTACTCGGGAGAGACTGTTAAAATCTTTGCCATTATTAGAAAAACGCCTTTTGACAAGCCTCCGGTAACATCATGGCTGTGTTTGATTGATGAGGAAGAAGCTAATTATATAAAACAAGGAGAGACGGATTTGGATTACTTGGACAGCGTTTGCTTGCAACCCTTGTTGAAGTCAAAACCAAGCAACTTAGATTCCAACTGCATCTACTTTGAGTTGGAGTTGGCCTTGAAAAAGAAGCTTGACAAAAAGTATCTGTTGGTTTACAAGCGAGGCGTAAAGAACACTTTGGTAAGTCTAAATGATCAGTTACTTTAAAAGAAACAATAAAGATATTTCAGAATTCGATGCATTTTAAAAGGTAGCCTATATCGTTGGAAATTCCTACTAACTTGCTAGGAAAGATAGTAATGAGGAAAAGATAGTTTAGAGATTGTGTTTTTGGAGAGAAAAAAGAAGATATCTTGTCTGATGTAGGCAATAAACGAATACGTTGGTATTATTATGCAGAAGACTGATAAATTGATGAGGTTTTTAAGGAAAAAACTATGAGCAGTAGGTATTTGTGTGGCTAAGGATTTATATTTAAATTCGCAACACATTTCAATAATGCACTTAATGTTTTCAGTCCAGTCAAGAAGTTGCCATCTTACCGATTCGTTTAAACCGCGGTGAATTCTCCAAGCCCACTTTAAGATTAAAGAGTCCAGCTGTGAAAGCAATGGATTCAGCTGAATTTGAGTGCGAATTTGTGATGCCGCACTTGAAATTTCAAGTCTATCTCATCTACCAACCCCCAAACAACGATACTTATGTAATAATTACTCAGAAAACATCAATGGACTTGGAATATTCCTATAGAAATATTGGTCATAACGTGACTGTTCCACTCATTTGGCCCTTCTTTCCTGCTGAAGCTGCAGATAGGGAAATTTACTGCGCTGTTAGCCAAATAGGTCAATTTAAAGACAATCTCTATGATCTCCCGCCATTAGTCAGTGAGCCAATTTATCATAACCTCTCCGCCATTTGCCCTATGAGACCAACCATTGAAAGATTAGTTTTTCCACCGAAGACGAACTTAACTGAAGGTTCTCGAGTGACTTTTATTTGTGAAGCGGTAACTGGGCAAGACCATATGCATGCTCTTCAAATGTCTTACATCGAGTCGTCTGTAGATATGATCATCTGTTCAAATCGGGGTGGTGGAAAAGTGAACATCAGCGTCCCTTGTATGTTCAGTCCTTTTAGAGATTCAGGTTGCTGGAGCCACGAAAAAGTCTTATCGGACATCCATCCAAAAGGCGCATTCGCTAATTGTAGCATCTCCCATAGAGAGAGAGATGGTGCCTACATTCGAAGGATTGAATATACTATTCCAGTGATCACAGTACGACACTTTGAATCCTTTCTCTTTTGCGAAACTATTCCAACATGGGAGGTTGAAGAAGAAAGTCGACTTCTTAGTGATCCTATTGATAATCTATTCCCTGTTGGCCCAAGAGTCACTTACATTAGAGTGGGCTACTATCAATGGCAATGTGGTGTATTGGCTTATCCTGAACCTATTAATGCCTCCTGGGCGCCGCTTGAAGCGTCGCCAGAAACCTTTGCATCTGGATTGCGTCGATTCCAATTCACTAAAGATTTAGCTGCATCTGTACGACATCGTGGATACCTTGTATCTATGAGTTACTTTCCAATGAAGTTTAGAAGACCGGATTGGAGAACACCCTATGAGTTTACTTTAAAGTGGCCTGCTCCCTATGTCTTCCAAGTTGGACTCTTTGGTAAAGCAAAATTTGTTTGCTATGTAGTGGGCCCAAACAACAAAACAGCCTACGAAGAAGCAGTTATTATGTACGGCTTTGGGAGTTCCAACGGTGGGTGGACAGCTTCAGGTTCCATTGAACCTGACCTTGGAGTGGTTAATCCTGATGACCCATGGACTATAAAATGCCCACTAAGAGAGATAGCAGAGAATGCAGAAGTTTTTTTCCATGTGTTTCTACTTGCCCAAGTAAAGGCTCCTTCTATCGAACCTTTAGAAATTCCACTGCTACACCTAACTATCTATAAACCGAAAAATGATAGCTCCAGGATTAATCATCTTAAACTTCTCGGGTGGTGGTCCTTTGGAAGGGGGAGGGAGTTTGATATTTCTTTGACCAAGGGCCATCAGGACAATCAAGTCGTTAAAATTGATTTACCAAAAGCATTTGTAAGTTCACTACTTATTAATAAGAACTTATTTCATCAACGTAGTTATTGCTGCAAAAACAAGAGGGCATTTCTTCGAAATTTTTATTTACCATTACTTTAGATTACATTTTTGCAATAAATTAAGGTGCCAAATTTTAAAATACTATTAAATCACTAAGTAAATATATAAAGAAATTATATTATTTTTAGATGCATGATACTGGAAGATATATGTGCCGTTTTCACGTAGACAGTGTTTATTACGATGCACCAGTAGTTCCAGATCTTGTAGTCCCTGCAGATAAGCAATCTCCAATAATTGGGTATTTAGCAGAAAATAGAAGTTGGGAATTCTCAGATTCCTATTCAAGGTATCTCACATTCTTCGATGATGAATATTTCACGAGCCAATGTTTAATATGGAGATTTCAAAATCCCTACGAAACCTATTTCACCAAACCTCTTATAGCGGAGTCCACTAAGCGCAATCCTAATATGGCCAAAATTACCAAAAGTCCTACCATACTAACCGAGAAGACAATATTCCAACATTATTCCTTCTACACGGTTAATATTTCTTGGCATCTTAACGTTCACTTTGACTATGATAAGCACGTTGGGTGCTACTGGAATTTAGACACGAAAGAGGAAAGGGAACTTGGCGAGAAATTTGGGCCCCTAAAGATTTGTGCTCCCACTGAGAGCCTAAAAACGAGGCCGGATCCCAATGAACCAATGGCAAGGGATGGAGTTATAGAATGCTATGATGATGGGGAAATTTATCATGAACATGAATTCACTTGGGTATATAGATTTGGACCCTTGCCACGTTTAAATGACTCAGTTGAAGTTAGTGGTATTCCCAGAATTATCAAATCATCAAAATTAGATTTGTACTTACTTCCCATGCCAGGATTTTATATTTACAAGTGTGTAGCGAGCAGTTTCTGTGGTGGCAAAAAAATGGTGTCCGAGAAGACCATACAATTTGTGGTGGTTGGTGATGAAAAAGCACCTGCTTTTACTACGGTGTCAATTTCTAAACGAATGATTCTCCTTCCAGAGAAGTTCACCGTTGAATGTCCAAGCATTCTAAGCGAAGGAAGTTATCTAACAGCATTGAATTTAACCTGGTTTCGTATCAATCGCCCAGCAAATACAGTCTCACCACATCTGAATAAATTCGCGAAAATCCTCTCTTATCATGATTTGATTAATAACACGGTAAATATTTCACATCCAAGCCTTGTTGCATATCACTTCGGTAGAAGAAATCGAGAGGTATTCGCTATAGATATTCAGTCAAGTTCCTTCGAAGATTACGGTTTCTACGGCTGTACTATAGGAGCTCTCAGACCGGTAGGAGAAGTGAGGAATTTGTCTCTAAGTCAGGTTTCTGAATATCCTATCTGTATTGTTGACAACCATGCAGATGTGCAAATTGTAACAAAACCAGACCAATCAGACGATTGTTACACTGAAGGTGAGGTGATCAATGTTTACTGCCAAGCAACTGTCTTCCAGATTTTTTGTGATGAGGAGGACAAACCTGTTGGCTCTCGTTTCGTTGAAACTGACGCTACTGTGCATATCACCTCGGGAAATTTTGATAAATCCTCCCCACTGCGTCTGTTCTCTTTTCGTATATTAGAATGGAAGCCACCGATAAAAACGGTTCAATACGCACCTGTTCCAATAACAATTACCCGCAGCCACCACAATGCAAAACTTAGTTGTTTAATAGAACCAAAGTTGCTGAATGTTTCCCTTGTAAATCGAAATGAATGGCAGAGAATAAGAGCGAAAATCATTCGACGAGCTTCAAGAAAATTGTGTGTCTTTAGTCCAGCTTCAGATTACATAATCATTCCAACACCTCCAGAACAAGTGAGTATGACAAAGGTGGCATTTAAAATCGAATCAGGAGAGTGGGTAACGTGCATAGCTAGTGGAAACCCCCCGCCCACAGTGACTCTCGATGCTTATCCAATGAGAAGAGGAGCACTTGCTGATGCAATGCGATTGGGACTTGAGGGAATTGAGAATTGGCGGGATTACTCAAGGGCACAACCTGATTGGCCGTCAGCACCGTTGAAGAATGATACTGGATCTATGCTAATGGTGCTGAAAGAACTTAATGATCCTCCAGATGTCACCTATTTTGGGGTCTGCCGTGGTACAAATAGAGTCAATAAAACAGAAGTAACCACTTACAAGGTAATACATTTTGTAGGATTGTGAATGTAAAGTAAGGCATTGACTAAAATTGGTTTTTATATTTTATTTAATGATATTATTTTGGATATGGAATGCATTAAATCTTTCAGTTGGATAACGCGCAGAAGGAGAACAGTTAAATTAGGAGTTTACGATAAATTTCCTCTCTAAAAGGTATGGGACATCGAATTAACACCTACGTTTACAGCAGTTCCCGTTCAGGTGAATACAAGGGGATAAATCAGAAGAATTTATACTAGCGGAATTTCATAGGAGACTTACTCTTCCAGTTGAAATTACTTAGAATAAGACTGAGTGGGCATAAATTTTCCCAGGCATACGAAAGATTGCAATATAAGAAATGCATTTTACGTTTGCTATGTAAATTATGCCTCATATTTACACTTGTCTAACATTTGCATATTTAGACTTTCATCTTCCGAATTCGAGAAACTCGTGGATTCACAAGCACTGCCACATTCAACCACTTCCTGATTATCGCCTTCATGATGGCTTTGCTGATATACGTATTGGGAACATTTATTCATGAGCTCTTGGTTCTTCGACATCGTCATCGTCGTTTGAAGAAGGAATAATATACCACAATTTAAGCCTTGCTCATCATTGTCGTGTTTTAAAGCACTGGAGTATTTCAGTAAAAGGGAATATAGTCTTTTTAATGACTGATAATTTGACAATTGACTCATTCACCAAACTCGAACGTAGAAGCCAGCGGCTTGCTTAGGTTAACATCCTTTGCCTCATATGAAAGAATTCGGCAATGTGCTTTGTCACTGTTAATGCAGAGACGGTAAGAAAGACATCTTCAAAAACACATCTCTTCTATTTCAAATTTGATTAAATTGTGAAAGAAGCAGTTGATAAACGATTCGAGAGATTTCCAAAATGGAAGGATTGATGAAAAGTCACATAATGGTTTCGATTAATCACTCCATAATAGCTAATAGTACTTTAAGGAATCTTTAGGAAGTTTAACCAATAGAAATTTGCTAATTTCCTCGGGGTTACTATTTTTATCAATAGTCAAGCTATCCTGCTTTCAATTTTAACGTCATTCCATTCATAAACGAAATAACAAAAAATAACGAACTACGATTTTAGGCTATAATATAAAGATATTTAACTGGTTCTACCTTCCTCTTCAAATTTCAGAACTCCTGGGTTTGAGAGCAGCCATCACACTGACTACCACTTCAAACACAACCAAATTGCACCCCCTTTGTAGGTTACAGACAGGTTTTGGAAAGGTCATTTGAATAAAAATATTATGATATCCATTGTCACCAGCCCCTCTAATAGATGAAGAAAGTTTTAATCGAATCAATCTTGTTTCGCGAAATTCATTCATTCACAAACTAAGATTTGCTTCGGCACTGTGGGATTTATATGAAGGAAACTTTAGACCCATAATGGGAGAGGGGATCAGAGGCGATCGAAAACATTCCAATGAAAACACATAACTAAGCAGTTGGACAAGGAGAGACGATGATAGTGGCTCACATTGCAATATTGAAGGTGAAGTCAAGGAGGCACACTTCTGGCATAGCGGTAACGAACAAAGCTCACCAGCAGCTAATGATTATTTCATTGTTTAAACTTAATAATGATTGAAAAATACTTTCATCTGCACCACTGCCCTTTGGCTTTCATCTACATGTTTCTGCTTCGCAGTGGCATTAACTGAAAGACACAGTATGTCGTTGTTCTGGATTCATGGCAAAAGCTCCAGCACGCTTATTGCAACCACGATGCACATGTCTCTGAGAATAGGAACCAAGTCGTTTGAGTCACCACTGATTCTTGCGATAAAGGTACTATTAATACGAATGAAATTAACGCCAAGTCCAATGAGTCCAGCAATCTTTGAAGACGAGGCATATTGAAAGCATTGCAGATAGCCTCCCCCCCCCCAACAAAGATTGCCTTTTACTGTGAGAAGGAAGGAGCTAGGCATTTGAGAATCTGGTACCCAAAATTGAAGAGAGGGGGAGAGGTGTATACAATTTAATTTCACAAATAACAGTTAGTCGACAGTGGTTTGTGATTTGGATGGCNTGGTGTCAATGCTTGATTCCATCCAGTAATAGACCTTTCATTCCACTGCCAAGTTATACTGCATAGTTTGAATATTCACTGCAATAATCAATAGTTTCGAAAGTTTATTTATTTATATCAAATGGCAGGCGTTTTGATAATTATCATTAGCCCTTTAGTCGACTTCAGGCTTCACAGAGGGGAAGGAACATCAAAGTGAAAAAATGTAGAGAGTGGGAGGGGGGAGTGGAATAGAAGAGTGTTTAAAGCTGTAAAAGAGGCAGACACAAAGGTAGAAAACAGGTGAGGCGAGTAATGTGGAAGCAGTCGAATATGACATACAGTGGGGTCATGGTAGTTTGAAGTCAACTGCCGGTTAATAGACTTTTTTGCCGTAGGAGCATACGTTGCCCAGGATGCACCATGTGGAGGTAAGTCTATCGCACACCCCTCATGGCTTGGAGAGTAGGTATAGCTGGAGTCTTCAATGCGGACTCTTTAAAGGTAATTTTCATATTAAAGCACATTGATATTTGAAATATATTTAAGTCATTGCCTTTTAAATTTAACTAACTGCACAGTTAGAAGTGGAATAAAAAAGCTGTGAAAGATGTTAAGACATTTGATCATCATTATGTGCTGACATTATCGTTTGATATGTTGTGCAAATAATTGAAGCACTGAGGTACTTGGAATAGTCATAAATTTTCCAATAATGAAAGTCAACTCTCGGCTTAGAGGCTCATGGCTATTTGGTAGGCCTAAAGCAACTCAGGCAAAGCAATGAACAAAATCAGATATTTGTAGTGACTAACTTTATGTTTTTATCCCAGAAAAATTGAGGCGTCGTTTTCATTGATATGTCTAAAGGTATATATACATGATAAGGAAAAAAATTATGGAGAAATAGGAGAGCAGGTAAAATACAGAAACACTTCATTAATCAGAAGGTCATAAGTAACTTTAAATTACAAAGATTAACCAGATAAACAATGTTGCGTGCTTTAGGACAGTCACTTGCTTACCGCCAGATTCTAAATATTCATCAATGGCGGAATTTAGATGCATTAAAACGTCCGTTCATCTACCAATGAGAATTGAATTAACTAATATTGAAAAACCACGTGGAATTCAGAGTCATGCGATTTCACCATGATTGCAGCTGGTCTAACGCATTAATGAGTGCCTAAAAGGAAAGAGTGGCCTGCCATTTATACCTAGTGGACCCTCTTCATGACAAAATCAAGAATGAGAGGAGAGAAATAGGGATTTGTGGCACGAACCACCTCACCTCCAGTGTTTCATCTTCGCAGTGGCATTGACTGAAAGACACGGAGATGTCATTGTTCTGGAAGCATGGCAAAAGCTCCGGCACGCTTATTGCAACCATGATGGATGTGCTTCTGAAAATAGGAACCAAGTCGTTTGAGTCACCACTGATTCTTGCGATAGAGGTACTCAACGCCAAGTCCAATGAGTCCAGCAATCTTTGAAGACGAGGCATATTGAAAGTATTGCAGATAGCCTCCCCCCCCCCAACAAAGATTGCCTTTTACTGTGAGAAGGAAGGAGCTAGGCATTTGAGAATCTGGTACCCAAAATTGAAGAGAGGGGGAGAGGTGTATACAATTTAATTTCACAAATAACAGTTAGTCGACAGTGGTTTGTGATTTGGATGGCTTGATTAACAGACTCTCCATAGACCCATAGCCTCATCCTTCGGCGTCTGCTCTAAGATAGACTTCTTAGTGTTGGGTGCTGTTTGGAAGTTTGGTGAAAGGCAGTGGAAGTTTGAAGATAGTTGAATCCATTAACTTCACATGGATCAAAGTAATTCGCTCTCCCATAGACGACACATTTCAAGACCAGGAGCTTTATCCCCTGATCGACTATTTCCATTTTCAACTGCATGACGACAACTATTGCATTTTGTACTCTAGGACTGTGATTCTGAATAATTATTATCGAAAA
>UZAE01013137.1:0-26041 GCA_900617975.1 Rodentolepis nana | reverse complement strand
GTTTCAAAGATGCAAAAGAGACAGACACGAAGGTAGAAAAAAGGTGAGGTGAGTACTGTGGAAGTAGACGAATATGACATACAGTGGGGTCATGGTAGTTAGAAGTCAGAAGCCAACTGACGGTTAATAGACTTTATTGCCGTATAAGTATACGTTGCCCAGGGTGCACCACGTGGAGGTAAGTCTATCGCACACCCCAAATTAAAACATTGAAAGTTATGATTAGTTGTTTGGTTAAGTCGATCTATTCGCGCATTGGGGAACCTTTCAGATGTAAAGCAGTTGGTCTTCTAGCTTCAGGATTCATTATCTATTCATATAAAATGACAGGCTTTTGATAGTTATCATAAGCTATTGAGTTAACTTCGAGCTTCACAGAGAGGAAGAACATCAAAATCACAAAAGGTCGAGAGGGGGACAGAAGAATGCTTCACAGATGTAAAAGAGACAGACGCAAAAGTAGAGAGAGTGTAAGGTGCTATGAGTACTGTGGAAGTGGTGGAATGACATGCAGTCTGGTCATGGTTGTTTATAGACTATTTTGCCGTATGAGTAAATGTTTCCCAGGATGCACGTCGTGAAAGTAGATCTATCGCGAATGGAGATCATATAGAGCTTCAGAGGTGGGTATCGTGGTGATCAGGCTATATCGGTGCCCAAGGGTACTGCTGATCCAAGCTTTATTTTCTTGGAGAATATTCGGTTTTACTTGAATAATTCTAAGGGATGAGTTTCTCATTGATGCCCATGAAAAGTGGTTTGAATAAAACTTACTCTGAATACAGGAGCTATTTGGAGGCAAGCGATAGGAACTTTTATTGCAACGAATATAGGGATTAGGTTTAGATCGTTGCTATGGGTCATTGGTTATCGGTTGAATTTCCAAGAATTCAACTCAATTTGTGTTGTTATTCACATCCAGTGAGCTAATGGAGGAGGAACATTTCATTCAACAGATGTGGTCGAGGACACTGCAAATTTTATTTAGCTGTAAGTGATGAACAGCTGGCAATCTGTATTGTCGGAAGAATCTGGAATCGGCACCCTGAACCAGCTAAAATAATATCCTTCTACTTAAATTGTTCATCAATGTCTATAATCATCTATTTTACTTACAATTTCAAAATTGGTGTTCAGTATTCAAGCACTCTTCGTCCAAGACAGGCTCGAAATAGTCGAGTTTATGTCTTATCCTTGAATGGGCAGCCGCTCACTGTCCCCCAACACTTTGGCAGGCATTTTAGGGGAAAAGTGCCAGTCACCGTGTTGTGGGTCGATCTCCAAAGGTCAAACGTATATGAGGAAAGCGTGTCTTTTTGTGGAGTGTCATCGTTGCTTTATATACAGGTTGTCCCAAAAAATGTATACACACTAAAAATAATTGTACTGTAACCGGTCCAATTAACTTGAACTTTCTGCAACAGTCTGTTATGTTGAGCAATAGAGAAAACCTTAAAGACCAAGAGTTTTATTTTCAGCAAGATGAGGCAACCCCCACATTACCATCTCAATGTTAGGTCTTTCCTAGATGAGGTCTTGTCAAGCAGGTGGATTGGACGAAGAGATCTTGTTGAGTATCCCCCCCCCCGTTCACCAGACCCCACACCACTGTACTTTTTCTTATGGAGATACTTAAAAGACAAAGTCCACTCTACGAAACCTACAACAGTCACTGAATTAAGAGAAGTCATTGAGCATGAATGCGTCCAAATTACAAGGAAATTATTTCATGGTGTGTACATGGTGTGTTGTCAGCATTGAACGTCAGTTTGAAAACAAACGGTGAAAATAAAAAAACAATAAAGTTATACTTTTGAAATAACAAAATTCTAATTGAATGTCGAGCTTTCAATTAGTTTCAATGTGTATACATTTTTTGTGTCACCCTGTATTTGACACCGAAAATTCAATTATACAACCTTCATAAATGCGAAAATATCCTACACGAGTGTAATTGCTGCATTAAATCCATGCTATTGAGTAACGTTGAGTTCCTCTCAACTTCCTTTCTCCTGGTCTGAGTCAACTGAATCCTTGAAATAACAAGTGGAGACCACGGCAACAGTGGCAGAAACTTTTACTCAACAAAACAATATTGCAGGCGAAGTCCACATAACACGTAAATTTAATTTCCTACTTAAAATGAGTTATCGAAGTTTCTGCATAGCCGATACGTTAGACGGTGCAAGACTAGATATTTTTCATTATATTGCTTGAGCTAAAAATTCTTTTCTTAACAAATACAAGACGTATCTTAAAGGGAACATAAAAGTCATTATCGAATGTTCAGAAGGAAAGTACAAAACCTGTCTCCCTATATATGCGCTGAGTATGACCATATAGATGAGGCTTTGTGTATATAGTATTAATTGGTAATCTAATTAGTAAGAGATATTGACGTTATACGTGCGGAAAATCATTATCAAAATAAATTAATGCCCGTAAGGCAATTGTTATTAACTAATGGCAGGCAATTCGCAATATCTTATAGTGCTCTTTTAAATTGAAAGTACACTTGAAGGTTATTTATTTCAAATGGCAGGCGTTTTGATAGNGACTTTTTTGCCGTATGAGTATACGTTGCCCAGGGTGCACCACGTGGAGGTAAGTCTATCAAGTTTAAGATTAGCATCAAACTAAAATAGGTGACTTAAGCGCCCTCGTCTTCGCTTAGAAACAAATTTTCTAAAGAAGACGGATTCAGCCCCCCTGATAGCGGTTTTATTTGCTTAATAGTGCAGAAGCAGTGCTTTTCGTAAGAAAAGTGGACGAAATTGAAGTTGAAAATGACTCGCAATATCTTCTTAAAACTGTTCTCGCCATCATTAAGCACCCCATTTTAGTGGGTGGGACGAATTTTCTATAGTTATTTTACACTGACGTCAAAATTGCTCACGATTTTACAAAAAAGTCAACCCATCAAATTTCAAGAAATTTATTTGTTTCAAATAGCAGGTGTTTTATAAGTTATCATTAGCCTTTTAGTTGACTTCGGGCTTCACGGAGGGGAGGAACATCAAAGTGAGAAAAGTCTAGAGGAAGGGACAGAATAATGATTCACAGATGTAAAAGAGACAGGTAAGATGAGTACTGTGGAGTCGTCGAATATGACAAGCAGTGGGATCATGGTAATTTGCTGTCAGAATTCAAGTGCCGATTTTTAAACTTTATTGGGGTATGAGTATACGTTGCCCATGGTGCACTACGTGGAGGTAAGTCTCACACCTCAGATTTTACGAAATGGTTTATTCAATATATAATTTGAAAACACAAATATTAAAAATCTAAAATAAATCCTTTTCGAATTTTGCCTTAATTTTAATAANATCATTATCAAAATAAATTAATGCCCGTAAGGCAATTGTTATTAACTAATGGCAGGCAATTCGCAATATCTTATAGTGCTCTTTTAAATTGAAAGTACACTTGAAGGTTATTTATTTCAAATGGCAGGCGTTTTGATAGCTATCATTAGCCATTTAGCTGACTTCAGGCTTTACAGAGGGAAGGTCCATAAAAGTAGAAGAAAGTCGAGGGGTGGGGTACAGAAGAGCGATTCACATATGTAAAAGAGGCAGACAGACACAAAGGTAGAGAAAGAGGTAAGATATGTACTGTGAAAGGGGTCGAATATGGCAAGCGGTCGGACCATGGTAGTTTGAAGTCAGAAGTCAACTGCCGTTTAATGGACTTTTTTGCCGTATGAGTATACGTTGCTCAGGGTGCCCCACGTTTCACACTCCACACTTGAAGGTAATAATTAAGATTTAAGCAACGAACTAATAACCAAGCTATTTGTATAGTTGGCGTTCATGATTATTTATTTACTTAAAAAGGCCATAAAGATAAATAGAATATGGGTAAATGTTGAAGGGAGGTTGGAATGGGTCATCTAGGCGTCAGGATCATTGGGTCAAGTGATTTTTGAATTCAGAATTTGCTCTGTCTTGCCAAACCATATCGATACTGTCCTCTTAATCTTATAAATATGGGTGATATTTGTTTATGCTTACAAGGGGTGTGCGATAGACTTACCTCCACGTGGTACACCCTGGGCAACGTATACTCTTACGGCAAAAAAGTCTATAAACCGGCAGTTGACTTCTCACTTCAANTTGAAGTGAGAAGTCAACTGCCGGTTTATAGACTTTTTTGCCGTAAGAGTATACGTTGCCAAGGGTGTACCACGTGGAGGTAAGTCTATCGCACACCCCACAAAACGTTAGATAGTGGAAGAGATTTTAGCACGCTTTATGGATTGCAAAATTCTATAAAACACGTCTTTATTGGTTGACGATTACATGCAGATAATCTATGGCCAAATTGAATATAGTGATCAGCTTTAAGTTTTACGGGGTGCCTTAGAAAATTACAAATGAGATCAAATAGGAAATGCAAATACTTCAATTTGAAATGATGAATTTTATCTGTATTGGCGCAAAAATGATGACCGATGAACTTTACTACACATTTTCAAGCACTCAAGGAACTACCACCACAGGTCAATCTTCAATTCTACCAGCAACACTATCGCGCCCTTGAGACAGCATCCTTTCATTTTCCGGAAACCCGCCCAGGGCAGTTAAATGGAAAATTCCTTTTCAAAGAACTATTGGGTTGGCAACTAAGTCATTGCCGTTTTTGTTGACAGATTCACTCTATACTTTCTTTTGTTTTGTTAACGTGGCCAGAGCATCTAACCTATATTTTTTTCTTACTGTATGGGCTTCTAGGTTAATTAGTAAAAACTTTTTTTGTTTAGTTCTTTAGTCTTGTTTTTATCTCTATTTAAAAATGAAAGAACAGGACGTGCACTTCCAACACATTTTATTGTATTACTTCCGAAAAGGCAAGAAGGCATCGCAAGCACAAAAGAAGTTATGTGCCGTATATGGAGATGAAGCCTTAAAAGAAAGGCAGTGTCGAAATTGTTTTGAAAGATTTCGTTCCGGTGATTTTTCACTGAAAAATTCACAACGATCTGGCCGCCCAGCCGAAGTGGATGAAACCCATATCAAGGCCATTATCGATTCAAATCGTCACAGCACAACACGAGATATTGCAGAGAAGCTCAATGTGTCGCATACATGCATTGNATGAGTATACGTTGCTCAGGGTGCCCCACGTGGAGGTAAGTCTATTTCACACTCCACACTTGAAGGTAATAATTAAGATTTAAGCAACGAACTAATAACCAAGCTATTTGTATAGTTGGCGTTCATGATTATTTATTTACTTAAAAAGGCCATAAAGATAAATAGAATATGGGTAAATGTTGAAGGGAGGTTGGAATGGGTCATCTAGGCGTCAGGATCATTGGGTCAAGTGATTTTTGAATTCAGAATTTGCTCTGTCTTGCCAAACCATATCGATACTGTCCTCTTAATCTTATAAATATGGGTGATATTTGTTTATGCTTACAAGGGGTGTGCGATAGACTTACCTCCACGTGGTACACCCTGGGCAACGTATACTCAAACGGCAAAATGTCCATAAACCGGCAGTTGACTTCTCACTTCAAGCTACCATGTAGGTAGTTGACTTCTCACTTCAAACCACCATCACCCCACTCATTCCACCACTTTCACAGTACTCATCTTACCTTTTCTCTGGCTTTGTGTTTATCTATCTCTTTTACATGTGTGAGCCATTATTTTGTCCTCAACTTTTTGGTCACTTAGATGTTTCCCCTTTCAGGGCTAATGATATGTATCATAAAGCCTGCCATTTGAAATAAATAAATGTTTCTCCTTTCTGTGAAGTCCGATCACTATCACTGTCATTTGAAATGAATCAATGAATGTTTATGCTTACACCGGGTGGTCAATGTAAATGAGGTCCTGTGTGAAGACAGAAAGACAAATCAACGTCGTGTATTTAGATGAAAGAGGCAAATAAGGAAAATTATGCAAAAAATTACGCTGAACATTCGGTAAATCACGTCAGGTTCAAAAAGTGTTCACCATGAGCATTGATGCTCAACTCAGCACGTATGTATTGATCTTGACCACACTAGAGTAGTAATCCTCATTGCGCTCCACAAAAGAATTTGCCGGATTAGTTTGAAGTTTTCTCAGGACATCAGTGCCTTCTAACCTCACCTTCATTTGCAAGTAGACAGTAGCGATTTCTGCAGAAAGTCAAGCTAGTGGATTCGTTTTAGACGAATACGCAATTTTATATTGATAACCTAAAGTGTTATAATTTAATAAAAACTAACAGGATAGGACGAATTATGAGTTCGCACATTGCAAGTCACGTGAGATGCTCAACAATTTAAACATGGGTGGGAGTGATATAGGGATGTTATCCAATACTTATTTCCATTGAGAATGGCCCTGTTTAAATTTCATTTTTGTCAGATTCTTAAATCTGCTTACAACCAATGTTTCTTTGCACAAGAAGGTAAGAGTTAGCACTTGGTGGCATTGTATCTGTTCAAAAGACTTCTCTGTAAGGTGGTAAGAAACAGAACCTAAGTCGAGGCCGTGTAGGATCACGTAGAAAAGAAGATGATCTGGCACATGAAACAGGTCAAGTAAACAAAATGAATGCAAGGTTTCCGATTCAGCTGAAAACAAACTCAGGTGTTCTTCGCGAAAACTCCTCATTCTTCTTATTGATCTAGCAATAGGGCTTTTGACAGGTTTAGCCAGAAGCCGCTAAAATATGTTCACTTTCTCCATTCTCTGGACATTCAACAATTAAATCATTTTCAATGAATTTACAGTCAAGTGTCTTTGGAGACGGATATTTAACAAAAAAATAGTCCACAAAATTTGGAGATTGTTGCTGGTGGATTGAAATTTTCTGTTATAGCATTAGAAAATTAATAATAACAAGCGTACGCTCATTCTTCTGTCAATACATTTTTTATTATTCTCAAAATTTCCGTTAACATAACATTCCATTATTTTTCAATAAACATAGACTGTTGTGCAAGTTCAATGCGTATTAAACCAATTATTCATTTATAACAATAATTATAATTATACTGAACGATGCACTTTATAGTCCAGTTGCAGCCTATTTTCGTTTACTAACTGCGAAAACAATCAAATCACGCTTTGCGGTCCCAATTTGAACCATTGAATTATCCTGTACGCCATAGTCACACAGGCCCAGTTATTGACTCATGAGTTGCAAGTACTTTGGTTCGTTAGCCATCTCCTTGATTAGCACACTGACATTAGTAATTTTAAAAGTCAATTCGGAAGTATTTTTCAAAGCTCATCTTGGATATGGAATAACATCACTAACAACATTAACTAAATTCAGTCATTGCTGTTGATACTTCTGCTTGCCGGGCTCGTGACACTTGGCCTCACACCCCTAACATTCTTTACTTATACTTTTTGCCTTTTTGACACGGTTTGTCTGTGAGCAAATCATGAAATCGGCTGTTTTATCATCAACACTCCCCCGATTGAATCACCACTTTATCCATCAATTCCATTTCACAGCTATCCTGTGGTTGTTTTGTTCCTGGAGTTAGAGATGACACTAACAAGCCCCTTGTGCACCCACCTTCATGTCACCCTTGCCTTACGTAATAAAGAAGTGTAATCGAATCTGTTGTAATTCATAGTAATTTTGATACCTGTTGGATATTTGTTTAAATTGTTGCTCTGGTGATGAGGAGTCAACGTACTTGTCTGTGAGGTCAGAGGTTGCCAGTTCAAAGGCCAATGACCTGAAAGTCCAATCATGATGACTATTACTGACATGCCAGAATTGAACGTCTAATCAATACGTTGACTCTTCTCGAAGCCCTATTGACCTCTAAATGCCGATAAATTCCAATTAAATAAACTTCGGCAAATTATTCAAAATGAAGAAAATCAACAGTCGTTTAACCTAGAATATTTTAACGAATAAGGTCATTTTTATTAATAATATTATCAATTCCTCATATATGAGGTAATTTATCATTATCTACCGCGCCTAACCCAAAACAGATTTCAAAATCCTTTCAAAAGAAGGCTTGAAGCTTTTGTCAATATTTATTTTAACTGTAGCCAGCAGTAAACAACGGTGGTAAACCCACTTTCAATCAATATTGTGAAATGGAATTAAAATTTGTATAGGTAAATTGTACCAGATCCATATGTGCTGCTCATTGGGCACATTCTCCCCATGTTAGAGATCACGAGTTCGGTTGCCATCGGCACGCACCCGGTGACCGGAATGAACAAACTCATTGGTTAGGTTTGTCAATTAGAGTTTCCAACCAGAACAATTCCGTGGTGTCACTACCAAGGTATGTGTATTTCCTTAAATGATCTTTGGAATTATTGTTAACGTATCCCAATCAAAATAAAATTGGGATACATATTTCCCTTTAAACGGGTTCCTACCTGACGTAAAATGGTAATAAAAAGGAAAAAATTGTAATCGAGGAAGACTAAGGTCGCATTCTCATCACCCAACACCCGGAAGTCTCTTTGCTGTCATTGTGGCATTGTTTTTCATTGAGTAGCTAAATAGCGCCACCTTGGAGCGAACGTTACCCAGAGTAAGTTTATTCCTTAAAGGCTTTTATCCCAAAGCAGTTTTAAAAATGAACTAATGTAAATAAACAAGCATTTTGCTACCAAGGGACTGGAAGTGATCTAGACAACAGTCTATGAGCAAGGCTTAAACTTAAGATATATTCTATTGAAATCTCATTCTGCTTTAGCCTTTAAGTACTCTTCATGCCAAGTCAAAGATGTCGAACTTTAATTGATGCATGGGGATATGGGACGATTACCTTGCGTGTATTCGTCACCACAGTGACACTAACGCCACTTATGCATAACCCTGACTATATTATAACTCAGGGTGTGCGATAGACTTACCTTCACGTGGTGCACCCTGGGCAACGTATTCTCATACGGCAAAAAGTCTATTAACCGGCAGTTGACTTCTCACTTCAAACTACCATCACCCCACTGTATGTCATATTCCGCAACTTTCACAGCACTCATCTCACCTTCTCCCTACCTTTGTGTCTGTCTGCCTCCAATACATCTGTAAATCACTCTTCTGCTCCCACTCCTCCACTTTTTCTCACTTTGATGTTCCTCCCCTCTCTGGAGCCCGAAGTCAGCTAAATAGCTAATGTTAAATATTCAAAACGCCTGCCATTTGGGATAATAATAATAATTCCTCTGTCACCTCAAGACTGTTGAGGTAGACCAGCTAATTTCAAGAGCAATTTCAAAAGAGGGCATTGCGTTAAAAATGTCTGCTGAAAATAAATCAAGGTGTATTTGTGTGGCATCTGCCACATATTTATTTGTAAGGTGTTGCCAAGGTCGTTATTTTCTTCCCATATTGTGGAGACAAAATTCTCAAAGCTTAAAGGACCAATTATCTGGCAAGTTTCAATGATCAACAAAATTTTCCAAATATAATTTTTTTTGAGCAAGATTTTGAAATCTTCTTAATGCCAAAACTATCACTTATCATGACTAAATTAGATCAATTATAAGTCGTTTCAACCTTGAATACTTGAAAAATAATTTTAGAAAAGCGTCAATCCTTATTTTACGTAAAGAAAACTATTCCCGAAAGACCTCCTAAAAATAGGGACCTTTGTAAAATCGTATATCCTAAAGATATAATAAAACTACAGAGTGCAGAGGCATTCTTTTCATTTTAATGTAATATTAATAGTTTTTTTCATCTGTCAATATGTCAGAGTATCAATTAATAGTGTCTTGCGTTCCATTAAAGCTAGACGAAGCCAAGTGATCTTTCGCCCGACAAAGACAATATGTATTTCACTAAGTCAAAAGAAAAACCAGAAAATAGTAATCATTGCGTACCATGATTGAAAGAAGGTAAAAGGGGTTAACAATCACTGAGAGTGATGAGAGGAGATCAAGTAATGAAGTACTGAAAATAAAAAAAAACCGGAAAACGAACAAATTGAGAGTATCATTTAAAACTTGCCAGATATATTAAATTGGCATTTGGATGCATGTTGAAAATGTCAGTAGGATCCAATAAGGGCAATTCATCGATGTAATCAAGGTATTCTGACAAATGCTCTAGAGGTGGTGGCTGGTAGAGGTTAGAATTAACGCAGAACTGGTAGTCATCCGCCAGTGTTCTTTCACCAAAGAACCTCGAAAGAATCACACTCAGACATCGTTGATCCCAAGAGTCGGTGACACGTCCACCGTAAGTGATCTAGAATATGTAAATGGGACACATTTATCTTGAAATGTTCACAATTTTGTGAGAATTAATAGTGAATTTGTTACCTTATTATCATAAACTTAAAGAGAACTAGTTTTTTCTGGGGGTAGGGGGTGGGAGATGATTCTATCATTTATGTAGTTATTATATAAGTTATTTGATATTAGGGACAGATATTAGATTAACTTTGTTTGAAATGCGAAGGAAAACATTGAATGAGTTTTGAAAGCATCAGAACCTACAGGACCTAATGGAGGGTGAAAAGGAATACCTAATTCTTATAAGCTGCTTGATTATTACTGACCTCAGCAGTTATGTATTTGAGAGCATCCCATGCGAAACCGTCTTCGTCA
Source organism: Rodentolepis nana (assembly GCA_900617975.1). NCBI lineage: Eukaryota > Metazoa > Platyhelminthes > Cestoda > Cyclophyllidea > Hymenolepididae > Rodentolepis > Rodentolepis nana. The sequence goes on along the minus strand of UZAE01013137.1, from coordinate 15,500 downwards.
GAGAAGAGGTCCAGGTTCATGATGGCGCACTCTCTGTCCGAATCGTTAAATTCGTAGGGTATATTCCAGCCCAGAGGACCAAATTTCTTTCTCTCCAAAATTACGGCATGAAATAGACACATACCGTATACGACTCGACGCCAATTCAATCCTAGAACTATTCATGAGAGTGGAGGGCATGTAAGTTATCGTATATCCGGATAAGCATTATTGAAAGAACAGTATTCTTACCGTTGTCCTCGAAGAATTCCTTTGAAATGTCAGTAAGGGCTCTACGAAGATTTGCTCGAATTCCCTTTGGAGGTTCATTTGTGACCTTAACAGAGTTCTGAAGGACAGTAATGGGAAACGACTTAGCAGGCATGGAACTGAGGAAGATACGGAAGTCTTTGTGAGTTTTTCTTTTTGACTCCGAAAGTTCTTTTATAATCTCTTCCATTCGAACCATCCAGGATGCGGCTAGATGACAATTCTATGGCAAAAGTCAATATTAAATTAATAAATAATGCTAGGATGAGGTAACTGGATAAATGAATACCTGAAGGAAGACCCAATCTCCACTCTCTGCAGCTTGCTCTATTAATCTCTCAGCAGTTGGCCCTTGACCTTGTCCTAAGGACACTGAGTTGATTCTCTCTCCATAGTCCATTTGTCTAGCAAACCTCTGAAATTGGGACATTGGATCGGATCCCGGTGAAAGAACGAAAACCAGTGGCGTTACAGCATCCATATCTGCGTAAAGAAGAGGTAGATCAATAGCCGGTGATTCCACAAATTCCTTCCCTAGTTGAATCTTCACAAACTGTGTCACCGCAGAAACAAAATCCTCATCACGTATAGCTCTTATAAGAATTGTCTTTTGGAATAAGTTGAGTCGATCATTCCAACTGCTATTTTCACCAAAGACGTTGGGCGGAGATAGTACAACAGTTACTCCATCCCTTTGTGAGCTATCAGTATTGTAAAGGCTAACAGAGATTGACTTTCCGCTAGAAATATCAGTTGGAAGTGAACTGAATAGATCTGGAAGTGCGTCAGCTAGGTCACAGCTCGATTTCCATTGGCGAGGACTCAGCCATGAAATAGTAGATTCAGGTTGAGGTAAGACGAGACGATCAGACTGGGTAGCTGTGGATATCAAATAATCCCATTCTGCTTGATTGATCTTCTTCTCATGAAGGAGAATTCGAGCACACAACATGTAAGAAAAGACAAGCTTATCTCGGGCGAACAAACCCCGAGCAACGTTATTATAAGTGGCCAACGTTATGGCATCAAGAAGATCTTGAGTTCGGGTTTCCTCTCTGATCACTGGAGTCTTCTCGATGGTTTGAGTAAATAGCTAAAAACAATCAATTTCAAGATTAGAAAATTTTTATACCGCTCGGTGGTTGCTGAAGTTGAAGTAACCAAAACTTACTGATAAGAAATACTTAAGTGAAAATTGATACATAGGATCAATATCTGCAAGAAGTATAATCACAAAGTATAGCACAGAGCCTCTGGAGGCTATTGGCAAGAAATGCGATCGAGCTTTCGATATTCTAGCTTCCGTCGTTTCTGCTTCCGACAGCCTTTTCGCGATTTCATTCGATGTTTTCTTCGAATCATCCAGAGTGTTGATTAGGGTTTCCTTATCCAAAATATTTCCCTCCGACTCATATAACAGCTTGAGAATCTTATCCTCGATTTGCTTTAAAGAAAATCGTATTCTTAAAACAGATATATTCAAATTATTGGGTACTATTTATGATAAACAAGTAGAATATACCTGCATTGAAATTTTGTCCTGATTTATATGAACAATGAGCTGCACTCGTTGTTCTTCCAACTCAGGCCTTTCGAGTCCCGTTACTGCGCTCAATAGCTGATCTTCAAGTCCTTGCGGTGTCACCGTGAAATTAATTAAAGTGACCTTGATAATGATCTCGGGTACATAATGCGGATTTGGTAATTTAGTGGTCATATAAAACCTAAAGTTGTTGTCGTAATCAATATCGTTGTCTCCCAAACGAATAAGCAATCTCCCACTTTTCATGAAAGTTTGTCGCATCAGTATGGGTTCAAGAGCTGGATCTAATGATTCACCGACATCTTCTAATAACATCGGACAACCAGCTCGAATACACGATTCCAAAATACGGAGCATCGAAGTATCCGAAGATTTCACAACTTTAATACTATTTTTTTCCTCCATACTTCTAATCCATCGATTGGCTTGTTCTTGGGGATCAATCATTAGAGGCCATCTTCTAGTTCTTGTTGCTATTATCCCATTATCCGTGCTGACTTGATCTCTAGGAAGGCCTTCAGAATTCCACTGTCGCAGTTCGAAGGCATCACCAAGGACACTGAAGAGTCGGACGTTTTCACTGATTGGAATACTAAGTTCATGACACTTGTCAATCCATGTGGTGAGAAGAGAATCTCGGAACTCTATAGTGAAAGCTCCATAATAAGCAACACATGCTGCAGAAATGAAGACATCTCCAACAACGTTTCCCAACTGAACTTCGCATTTTTCGATAGAATCGCGCCAGTGTTCCTGTTCACTCGACAACGCCGTTGTCAACTTGCCAGCTCGTTTGAGTCGAGCTGCAGTGAGGGCAAGGTTATGTTCCAGAGCTTTCTTTTCAGCTACTGATTTATCGTAAGTAGCTTGTAGTGCTGCTATTTTGTCTTCAATGTCTTTTAGTGCGGCTTGTTTACTTCGGAGGTTGGTTACCATTATATCCAGCTCTTTGTTAGCTGCTTCAAGTCTATGTAAACAATATTAAATCGCCAGAGTATTATAACAGTATGACTTAAACTGTGATGCATCGATAATTGAGTGACATCAATCAATTAAAAAAAACAGGAATATAATGAAGCCAATGAAAATGTTGAATTACAGGCCATAAAATCAATGCTCATTAGTATAGATTTAATTCTGTGAGTGGCCAACCGCACTGATCAAATTTGAAGAGTTGGAAAATGATGATGATTACCTTACAGAACGGCTATAATAGGCATTTCTCCAACTAATGTAAGGCATTGAAATGGGTTCAAATAGAACCAAAAACTAACTATGAAGAAAAGAGTTGCTGTTGCATACGAGTAGAAGTATTTGAGCAACCACTGATTAAAAGCTCTGCTAACTTGAAATTTGCATTTATCTCATCTAGACTCCCTGGAAATTTTCCTGTCTTCTCAACCATTGTTAGAAGAAGTGGATTGGGGTGTCAAAACAGACTCATTATGATTTGCAAAAGAAAAAAACAGTCAATAAGCAATAAACCTCAAAAAATAAGTATTTTATGCTCGCCGTGGACAAATCATTAAATCTGAATTTTGGAACATAAGTTACCCGCTTTGAGTACATTTCACAATTCGAATTAATTTTTTTCAAATGGCAGACGTTTTGATAGTTATCATTAGCCCTTTAGCTGACTTCGGACTTCACAGAGAGGAGGAGAAACATCAAAGTGACAAAAAATCGAGAGAGGGGGGGGGAACAGAAGAGAGTTTGAAAGGTAGAAAAAAGGTGAGGTGAGTACTGTGAAAGGGGTCGAATAAGACATACAGTGGGGTGATGGTTGTTTGAATTCAGATGTCAACTGCCTGTTAATAGACTTTTTTGCCGTATGAGTATACGTGGAGGTAAGTCTGTCGCAGACCCCACAGTTCGAATTTAAAAAAAGCAATTGAATACCTTGCCTTACACTTTGCCTTACAATTTCTTCCCACTATTAAACGTTGTTGATATACTCAATAATGCAAGTGATAATGCAATTTATACCAAGGAAAGTGAATATGCTTACAGCTTTTGGGGATAATGATAATCAAGAAAGAACATTTGAAATCCATATATATATATATATATATATATATATATATATATATATATATATCTTTGTCTTAAATAATTACCAGTTAAAGAGGGGTGTACAATGACTAAGGAATCACTAAAACCGAATAAAGTTGCAACAATAAAAGATAAAGCACAAGCATTAAAAATAACTCTTATGGCAAACGGGATCAATCACAATACTGACTCACTGTGAAAATTGGCCAATAAAAAGTGAGACACAAATTGTCCTATTGATTGAATGCGACTAGCTCACCTCTTTCTCTTGGGCTCCACGGTGCGGTAACCAGTTGCATACATTTCCAGCGCACGCACCCACATGCACAAGGACTTGCACGCCTTGCTCACTTTCTCAATCACAGAGGGTTCAAAATCTGGATTTTCTACATATTTTTGTAGTCGCTTCAGAAGCGAGTCGGAGATATCATCCTTCGGATATTCCACTAATTTCTTCAGGAAGTTACTATCACCCAAGACTGTCTTGGCGGTAGCCCAGTCAGTTCTAGAAATTGAAGCTTGAAAGTCATTAAACTGATTGAGCTACTTAAAGCGTTTCAGCAGTATAGCGCTCACTTTTGTCCCAACATAAGGCAGACTGCTTCCATAACTGTTTGAACAAGTTGAGGAGGTTTAGTGAAAACACGCACTTCGGCAATGTCATTTTTGTCAAGGGAGTCAAGGGCTTTATTTGCTGCTTCCAGTACTGGCAGAGCTGCGTCCAAATCCCGTTGTGCGTCATCAGCAATCGCTTGAGTCTCTATGGCCTTTCTTTTAGCTTCGGCCTCGTCATCCTTAACATGATGACGAACGACATCGGCCTGGAAAAAAACACTGAAGTATGAGTCTTATGTAACAATTATATTCAAAATAACGATTTTCGTTCAGATATAAGCTTTAGTGAGGCTCTCTGTAAATTGTTTCCTTCGATTATGTTTATACGCATCCCTTTGAAACTCTCAATTCAATAATTAATTTTAATTAAAATGCCGTACATACATCGGATCATCTATCAAAATCACCCTCAAATTCTTTTTCGTTTCTTGATGGCCGTGTGTTAACCCTTACTTCCACAATCAGACTATCATATCGTCCTTTAACTACTTCAATTGTCTGATTTCGAGCGTAACCCTTGCCTGGACTGGCTATCAAAGCTCAGTTGCTTCTAACACCCCCCCCCCCAACCCCACTCTACCCAACTCCCCTCTACCTTCCACCTCTTAGCTCTTTCCACTTAGACTCAAAAAGTATGCACAAAATAGAGGCCACTTTGTTCTCCAAGATACCAAGAATTAAAAGATGAAACTAAGAATAAATAAGACCTTTTCAATGGTCTGTGAATAGGATATGGCAATTGCAAGTGAAGGAATTATTATTTCAAGTGCAGGTAGTCAGTCTTCAATAATTGATAGCACAAAAATATTTTGCAGCTATACTGTACTCACCTTTCCCTGGTCTTCACTTAGTTTATTCATCAAATTCTCTGTATCCTTTTGTTTCTGTTCTAGTTTAGGTCGAAGTGCCTTAAGCTCCTCTTCCATACGGCCGACGGTTTCATTTGTCTCCAAGATCTTGTTCAAGCCGCTCTTAAACTTATCTTGAGTTGCTTTCAGATTACTAATACAGCAGATCAAATCTAAAATACAACGACTAACCTTCGTCGATCATCAAGCATAACTCTATAAGTAGATAAGAGCTCAAGGTAACTCGTGGGTGTTGTGTAGAAATAACGCTTCAATTCTTCGTAGAAGCGAATTGAAGCCGAGGAAACCGTCAAGTGAGTGAAAGTGCATATTTCAGCCATCTTATCCTAAAATTATTTATAGTTGAGTAGAATTAATGCCACCATACTTTGAGCTCAGTTGAATCGATATTCATTGAAGAGAATTTCGACTTCGCAACACCTAATAGAGCATCTTCAGGCCATTCCGTAAACCAATCGATCGTACAGCAGTTCACCAACGAAGGGAACATTCTCAATCGATTTCTAAATGCTGAACCCATTGGGGACATGGTGATAACCAAGTGGAGATTGTTTCTCACACGTTCGATACAAAATCGATAAATTGCGTCGCGATCACCTTCGGGGATTCCTGCTTTCTTGGCTGCCGGACGTGTTCCGATGATGAGTTTCTCAAACATCTCCGAGTTAAATAGACCTGGAACTTCACCAGAATTGAGAATGTTATTGAGATCTTCAACAAATTCCTCCATTAAGATTTGATTATCAGAGAAGAGGAAAACTGTCGGCTTATCTTCCACCCCTGCCCAAAAATAGAGCTTTTGAAGGTCTTCGTGAAAACTCTCATAATTGTAACCACGGCAGAGTTCAATTGAGAAACACTGACAACCGTTGATATGAGCTGCAAGTCTATGAAAATTTTTAATAATGATCAAATTTCTGGCTGTTCCTTAGACGCTAACTCACTGTGTTAACGTTCTCTTGCCAGTACCACCAACACCCACAAGCAGAGCATTTCCACGATCCTGACGGAGGATTCTTGCAATTCGACAGATATGCTGAACTGCGTCCGTGAAGAATACCATTGAGGTGTCCTTTGAGTTCACAATGTTGTAGTCATCAAGGTACTAAAATGTTAATATTTACCCCAAATTTATTCAACGAATGATTACAGCTATTGGTAATCACTGTTTATGGTTATAAGTTAAAATTGATTGTCTCTGATATTAAATGAATTAATTAAAATTAATCACTTCTTCCATGATATTTTTGAGTTTATTCATATCTGCAATTTCTTCATAGACCCTCTCGTCTCTCTTTGCTCCAAAAGACATGAAATCTCCAAAGAATAACGGATTCTTGGAAAGGACTTCCGGTTCAAGTGTCTGTGGTCATATTTATTAGAAAGACCATTAAATAATACTTCAATACATCTCAATGCACTCGAACTTAAATGAAATTCACGTACTTCGCCGAGGTATTTACTAGCAATCTCCGACAAAATTGTATTGAAAAAGAGTCTATCATTGTCATCCACCAGTCGATCATGAAAGACTCTAGAACATTCGTGGTAGAAGAGACGATTAAAAGCCATTCTATCTCTGATAGCCGGTGGGCTTGTCTGCAACACCCCCTGAATGGTTTTCGAAAGATCTCGGAGATTGAATACGTAGTGCGACTTGGCTGGAGTGGGTAGCAATTCGGTTGCAAGTCGACCGTACATTTCAACTGCTCCACCGACGAGTGATTCGCTCAGGAGCTTAATAGCTTGGGGAAAGTCCGACATGAAACCCTAGGAAGGAAAACAAAAAGAAGGTGATTTAATGTTTTGAAAGAAAAATTTCCAACATCTTAACAAAAGTGGTCCAGAAATTACCATTCTCGAATTCCGTTCACAAAATAATCTGCCTCCACAATCTTAACTCCAGCTGCAGTTAGCTCCAATTCATGATAATTTCAAAATGAAAATGCCTAATCAAATACCCATTGAGTTATTACCTATCCTTAAACTGATAAAAGTGCGGGATATGATTTACTCATCTCAAGATAAGGGGGCAGGTAGACAATGTGACCTTGATCCATACTATCGCCGTGCTGATAGTTTTCCACGCAGGTGGTCTAGCTATCTATTACATGACAAGACATGGCCATATGATTTATCCATAGATTGATACTCAAATGAATAAAAGCAAGCAATATACTAACATTTAAAATAGCACCAAATATATGCTTCAGTGTCATATCAGATGGCGAAGGAATAGCCAAGACGGAGAAGTGTCGAATAAGTCTCGCTGTTGTGGGATTTCTTCCACCGCCAGGTGGGCCACAAGCAGCTGCCAGGGTTACATCTTCCACTTCAATCCACGTCAACTTATCCCTGTCATAGAAACCACCGAAATCCTGGAACTGACGCAAAAGTTCAATTGGCGGCTGACTACCAAAAGTGTCAACTCTTGGCATATTGAGATCATCCACAAAGAGCACTGCTCTCTGACCCTTAGGTGGACCAATAAGTCCCTTCTTGCGTTTTCCTAATTTATCTTCAATCATTTCTTGTGTTCGTTGACTGCTTGTTTGAGCGGAGAAGTTGATGAATATCGGGAGGGTGTTGTTAGTGTTTTGAAGACGTTCGAGAGTGCTCCGAGCTATTGCAGTCTGCAAAATAGAGAGCAAAGGAAGCGATGAAGAAAAATTGAGGTAAATAAGATAGATATGGAAGAAAAGCGATTTCTGAATCATAGTATGGAGTTACTTATACTAAGGTAAATTGTATCCTTCGAACCAATGTGGCATTAAACGGGTGTTTGGAAACGATAGAGTTGAATGCAAGTCATTTGGAGGCAATCTAAGGTAAAACTTTCATTCTAATACACCTTTTTCGACTAGACTTAGTTGATATGGTTTGCCAGCCACATCACTTAATGCGGATCCATCTCTTAACCTCTAATGTAATAGATGCGCACTTTGATCACTGCCCCACCGCCTCTTATCTCCATACAAGAAATTCTGAACCGAGATGAGACTATTAGTGTTAGCGTAAACAGAGTTGTCAATGCCAATTTGGGTAAACAATTTGATATTCCAGAATAATAGAAGCGGATTTCACTAACCTTTCCGACGCCAGTGTCTCCAGTAAAAAGGACTGACTGGGAGGCAGTCAGGAGTTGTTCCATCAGTTTTCCATAACGAACAGTATCAACAGTAGGAACCAAGCAATTAAAGAACGGTTCACTCTTGTTGTAACGGAATAATGGCATTTGACGCTCCCAAAGTTCCCATTTTCGTAACTTGCAATCGACGAAATACGACCACAGATCCTGGCTGGGAGGAAGCTAAGGCAAAAAAAGGTGACGTGAAAGAAAAGGAACCTACTCTAGCCTCTCCACATTCATCCATGACATTCCTGATGTGGGTATCTACTTCATTGGCCTTAGATCCTACGATATTTCCTGCTAGACCCCATAGAAGAGAGAAGGCAAATACCATGGCAATTATTGGCTGATGTTTCTGAATTTCACCTTGACTCAGATCTAGAGATCCGGGACAGGTTAAAGCCACTTCAATGAGAGTACACATGGTCTTGACCCTTGCTATTGGAACCTAGAACAAAAGACCAATAGACTGAACTTATTATTAAATGACTAACCTGCGGAATGACTGTTGGCATCTTTAAGATCCTTTCAAGCGCTGGATCAACGTATTTTTCGAAGAGTTTCAACAAGTATTCCCTAATCGCATCATTCAACTTGCTTTTAAGTGTGTTCAACCAAGTCTACGAGTTAAAAAGGAGAAGATATTACCAAATTGAGGGAGAATGAAAGAACTTATTGATATGATTTACTTACCTTCACATACGGGAGCCAACCAAGTTCATCGGAATCAACATATACCATTCCGCATCGAGAGACTGTTGCCGGAGACGCAACAGCTAAATCGGCAACTTCGAAAAGCATGTGGACGTAGGGCGTGAGTTTGATTCGTTCTGAATTGGCTAGACAAAGCATCTTGTTGTCATCTAGAACCGTATTCATGTTTTCAATCCAAAGGGCGTCGACAGGACCATCACAAATGATCCATTGATGATCAGAGGTTGCATCCTAAGTGAATACAACAATTGATCTATCAAGGAGGTTGTTAAATTTTAACTGCAATGCATGAAGTGTTTGCACCTCTTCAATGGAATTTTATCCATTTAAGATGTTATGAAACATAAGAGAATGGTTATGAATATTAATGATAAAAGCAAGGATGGAGCACATGAACTAAGTTGTCAACACGATATTGAAGTTAGTTTATGTAGATGTGGGAATTCGGCCGAAGTCATTTCAACATATATATATATATATATATTGTTAACAAGGCTTTTACTGACTTTAGCATTAACAAAAGACGCTAAAATATACGTATTGTTTATATGTGTATGCTTAGTACCATTACAAATATTAATAATAATAATCTCTATAATAGCTTAAGCTAACCAATAGATCACTTCGAAGGAGATTTCAAGGGAAATAATTGATTAAATGTAGTTTGAAAAAGCAAATTTTTAGTGAATGAATTCAATCCAATCTGAAGAAAACCTAGATTGACCCCTAACTAGAGACAAGACGTTAAGAGTATGAACACAATGGAAATAGCTTGAAGGAGAACGACTTTCATTAATTAAAGTCACCACAGATGATATTATACGAGATCTTTATGTCTTTTATAAAGATACAAATAGAAGGAAATAAAAAATCGAAACTTACGTTGCACGTCTGCCGAACTATTGACCCCATCAGACCATCATGCCATTCCATTGTCTTCTCATTAACCTCACCATATATCTCCCCCATTGTAATAGATTTCGGATTAAGTACATAGGTCTTTACTGGCTGGTAACTCGGGTTAGTTTCAGCCAATTCCGGCATGTGAGAAAGCGTTTCAAGAGTCTTTGCCAGGATTCTGTAGACAGTTGTCTTGCCACCACCTGTTGGACCAACTAACATAACACCATGTCTGACTTCAAGTGTCTCATAGAACTGGATAACTTTAGAAGTTTGAACTGGAACCACTTGCAGGCCAAAGTCGACAGTGACCTGTTCGATCACCCTCTGGAACTGACCATAATCATATTCTGGTACATCAACCCCAGGAAAGAGATCCTGAAGGATAGCTGTAAAGAGGACGGCATCTTGTGACAAGAATTTAGGCAAATTGCTATCCCTTAGAGCGCGAATAAGCACCGCATCCTCCGGTTTGTCCGCATTCTCGCGTTTTAATGAACCAGCCATAACCAGAACAGATTTCAGAGCTCTCATACCAAAATCATAATGATCCTGCTTGGAGAGCTGTTCACTGCAAAGTTTGTACATTTGAGTCATCTTTTGAGCTAGATCTTTTGATGATTCAAAACCTTCTGAGTAGAGAATGACTTCAGCAATTAGCTCTTCAAAAGAAAATTAATACATAATTTCAAATTTGTCCTTTTCTGAACTTGTAGGAAATCGAATAACTTACTGTAGTCTGGAACCATCATGGAAATAGGCCTGAAAAGTGCTTTTAAATTGTCAGGAAGTTCTGTTCTTCCTGCGTATCCGGGATTCATGGTAATGAAAGCAGCACAAGATGAATTTAGTTTAATTTCCCGTCCCTCGAATACAAATCGATTGATTTTAGCTATTTTGGCATCTTTGATTGTGATTAACTGTTGAGCAATGACAGAGAGAACTTCAATGTCAATACGATTGAATTCATCGAAGCAACACCATGCACCAGACTGAGCCAAGCCGGCAAAGAACCTGCCCATCATTTTATAGTCCAGACCATCGGAACAATTGAAAACTACGCACTGTTTTGCTAGACTCTTTGCTAGATCCTTCGTGGATTCCGTCTTTCCTGTGCCTGCTGGACCTGCTGGAGCTCCTCCAAGGTTAAGTTGAAGAGCACCCATCAGACAGAGATAACACCTCAGTGAACAAAGTGATTAAATTTATAAATTATGAAACGTGTTGACAATAATTTACTAAATATCAAAAAGTCAAGCTTAAAGAAAAAACAATATTAAAATGCATTCCTGGAATTCTCGAAGCTGAAATGTACGGCTTGTAATACTTAGAACAATTGATTTTAAAGAGAAAAGAAATTAAAATATAATCTTCAATGTGTATGCTGTTAACAGCTAAGAAAAACTAGCAACTAACCGTATAACAATGCGTATCTATTCTGAAAGGTAATTAGATTGGCATCCATTTGAGCGTATGATCATCCCACTAATATTGATTTTGTCACAATGTCTGACAAAATAGGTACCGATACACTAAGTAATCATATCGCTATTGCGAAAACTCCAAATTTCAGAGGCCTCTAAACATGATGAAGAGTTTTTCTGATTAGTTTTAATGACATTGAACGCTTGCCCTATTCTAACGCTGATGACTTTCTGAGAATACGAGTAGTACTCATAAATCCATTTGCTACTAGGCTGGACATCAGCCAATAGACTCGTATCACTGATTTAATCTTCAATGAATAAGTGTTTTCCATTCATCCTCATCTGTTTTCATACCAACTATCACTAATAATGTTATATCTGACGTTTAAATTTGATTTTAATTTGATGTATTTGAGAGTATCAAAATTGACTTCAAGTGGAATCAGTATTGTAAAGTTCCGCTCAACAATTATTTTTAAATTTGGCTCACAAGTATTTTATGGAATCGGATCGAAAAGGCTCAGTATCCAATCTCATGCTTAATCACTAATGTTTGGCCTGACATCGAAAAATGTAGGAATGGGAAAAAAAACAGAAGAAGGAGAAACCAACCTGTCAGTAAGAGGAGTAATGACAAGCCGGGGTGATGCTCCGAGGTACTCATAGCCGTAAACATATTGCGACATTGACATTCGTACAACACAATTGTCAATTTCATTATCCCAGTAGTAGCGTAGTTGCTTCTGCCAATCAAAGTTTTCTGATGAGGTTACATTTGCCCCAATCAGACTAGTGACAATATCACGCGAATGAACATCGATTGTAATAAGAGAACAGAGCATCATTCGGACCAATTTGGCCAGGTTGCCACGAACCAATTTGGCAAGTTCATTTAGATTCTATCAGAGGGAAATCCGATGAATCATATAACATTACAATAGATTTTATTACACCTAACGAAGAAAATCATACTTCAAACAATTCCCTCTCATATTCCTTCAAAGCGTCAAGTCGAATTTTCGAATCCAAATCCTGGTTGTCGAGGATTTCATGAACTTTTCGTGCCCATACTAACTGTTCGACAGTTAGCGTGATCTGATTGGGATGTGCGACTAGCCAATCAGCACGTGACATTTTATCAAAATCAAGTAGAGCCTGCTTCATACTCCGACGAAGACTAACCACCATAGCTTCTTCCACCTTGCCTAACCACTCCTCTACATTACCTCGAGCTTTCAAACCCTAGGAGGTAAAGGATGAAGTAATAATTTATTATTTCATTAAAAATACCCTTGTAAGAGAAACACTTTCACCCTCAGGAGAAATCATAGCTAATATGTCATTGGAAAATTTGGGTTCTAGAATGAAAAGATAGCAGTGATGAAGGTTTGCCTTACCGGAAGATTTTTCATCATATTCTGGATTCTTTGCAAATTCTAATTTGACAATAGCATCAAAACACTTTCTCAAATGTGGTTGCACAGCGAAGGGATTTCTTGTTTGAGCCAGAATCTCCAATAGTTCGTCATTTGACAAGAAGTAGAAACGCGAGAATATTACTCTCTTCGATTCTAGATAGGCTTCTAGACATCTCTGGATTTGTTCCAATAGAATGTTATTATTTCTGAAGGTATTGAGTATTCCAGGTGTAGTTGCGGCTCGGATGGCGAGTGGTACCTTCTGTACATTTCGCATTACTTCTTTAAACGACTTGTCTAGAGCTGCGAAGCTTTTCGCCTCGGTTGGAAGTTGACGTTGAATATCAGGTGCTGAGAAGATACTCTCAAGATAAATCCAACCTTTCTGACAGATTAACCATTGTTCCTATCAAATAATTGAATAATGCAGCCTTTATTACTTTTATGTAACAGATGACAGTTGATTAAAAACGGTTTTAATACTGCAACCAAAATTAGATCAATCGCTAGGATCAAGGGGAAATTATCACAAAGATGTCATCCGAAAGAGAGTTCTTGTACTAGCTAAACTTATCCTGAACTTTAATCTTCCGAATTCGGGATCTCGAGAACTAAACTAAAACAACAGATTGGAAGGTTACAGAAATTATATATCGCAGCCCGATATACGCCGGTAGTGTAGCAGTCAACGCGGATTTCTGACAAGCCACTGTTCACAAGATCGAAGACTACCGTGGATGAGCATGACCGATCACACTGGCTAATTCTATTCAATAAGAGAAGCGGTAAAACGTGTGTAGTTCTTGATTATACTCACCCTTTTTAACTTGTTCATTGTTAGGAAATTACCTTCAATCCAAGTATCCCAGCAACCAAGTTTATCTTAATTTGTTCATTGATTTAGCTCACCTTTCTGCCTTTTTCATCGTTACGCGCAAATCACTTGCAAGCTGCTTATTGATTTTCTTCCGCTTCCTAATACCACCATTCTATTGATTTTTCATCATATTGATTACAGTAACACCACCTTCTCCCAGCCTTTTTTTTCATCTAGAAATAATTTAGCCCCCTATATTCCCTTCTTATTTTTATAAAATTGTAACTTTAAAATGCTGGGAAGGCTAGTCACTGACACCTTTTCCTGCTCTGAGGGGGGAAATTTAAATTAGAGTCTCTTGGCGATAATTATAAAATCGGGTAACAGTCGCTTGAACTTTCCCTAACTTGATATAATCAGCGCCCCTCGTGTTCACCTCAATAAATTTTGATTCACTTTAATGATTCCCCTATTCAAAGATGCACTTCTAAGTGAAATCAAAATACACGTACCAAGGTCTCTCCAAATAGGGCTAATTTTGCAACCCATTCGTCAACTTGTGGTTTAATGGGTCCTACATGCCTAGAAGACGCAATTGTTGAAATATTGATGTTTGAATCGTCCCATAGTTGTTGAATCTCGTCTGTTCCTCCCAATACATAGACGTCTTTGAAGGCTTTATAAGGAATAACAATAAATTCTGTTGATTTCCATGCATTTTCAACCTAAAAACCAAATTTTAGCTCCAGTACTATTTTTGGATATTGAACCAGATCGCATTGAGACCGACCTTTTTAAGTAGCGCTTCCAGACTCGCCTCAGAGCTTGCCATAGCCGCAATTTCTTGAATTTCTGCAACTTTGCTAAACGCTTTCAACTCCTTTAACTTCCCAAGAGTTAGAGGAGCTTCTAGCTCAGACATCTTGAAACCGATGATATCTTCCAGCAAAGTCCAATGCCTGTCTTTTAGAGCGGGATTTCTCAAATCGTTCAAAGTTGGAAGCTATGAGTGAAAGTAAATGTATAGAATTGTAGCTAGCTTACGATTAATCGCACTTCATCGACGTTTTGACGAAGAATAGGAACAACGTTATTGGGTACTAAACCTCTCTCTAACTGGGCGATTGATTTGAGATATTTCATGGTGGTGTTTGTGATTTTTTCTGGGTCGAGAGTTGAGAATTCGGCTTCATCCCAACCCTTAGAAATCACCTCCCATTCAGATAGACAGTTCCAGAGCAGACGCTTGAGATTTAACTCGGCGATGATTCCGTCAAGTTCGACGAAGTGAGGTTGTTCAACCTGGAATGAAATAAAAGCTTTGCACGCAATTTGACCAGACAGAGGCTTGTGGTTAGAAAGGTAATTAATTACGGAGAGCCATCAACAATATCTACATAAGTTAATACCCAAATATAGTCATGTATAAAAATGACTCAATTCCAATACAATATTGTGGGACACGTTATCACTGTGTGCGTCATCGTATGCCTGCATGTCTGCTCGCCAGGATTGGGAGGTGCGGCCGTTCAACTCTGTGAGCAGCGACCGTGCAAACAGTGACCAATCATTAACCTCTGTTTAACCTAATCCCCCATCCTGATCATGAGTAGCTCCCTGCGTATACACTTGATCCGCAATATACGTCATAAATAAACGTGCTCCGTGCTACACGTCTGTTTCCTTTATAGCTGGGCTATGGTTTAGCTGGTTCTGGGAGTCTAGCTAGATGTAGGAGGATCTGCCATAGAGATTTCTGAGTCAGT
>UZAE01013134.1:7584-26066 GCA_900617975.1 Rodentolepis nana | reverse complement strand
ACAGATTTCTCTGTGTGGAATGAATATTTGAGGTCAGGTTATTACGCCGTTGTTTTCCATGGGGGCTTTCTTCCTGGACGGAAGATAACCCGAAAGTTAGCAATATGAACTCCTTTGAAAAAATCATTTCTGGAAATAGCATTCAAGTTGGAGTTTGGAAATTAAACTAACGAATCAACGCGTCATTAAAATACCTGTTGAAACAAATTTTTAAGATTAAATCTTAGCCACTAAAGTATTACCCTTAAGGTTTTGTGTGTTTATTTTCCTAATGAATTCGATTTCTGTCCATCTTTATTCGAGTAAATTTTGTACTATTTATTTATTTCAAATGGCAGGCGTTTTGATAGTTATCATTAGCTCTTTAGCTGACTTCAGGCTTCACAGAGAGGAGGAGGAAGAACATTAAAGTGACAAAAAGTCGAGAGGGGGCTGGGACAGAAAAGTGATTCAAGGATATAAAAGAGGCAGACAGACAGATAAAAGCAGAGAAAAGATTTGATAAGTACTGCAGAAGGTGTCGAATTTGACATACAGTGGGGTCATGGTAGTTTGAAGTTAGAAGTCAACTGCTAGTTAATAGACTTTTTTACCGTATGCGTAAACGTTGCCCGTGGTGCACCACGTGGAGGTAAATCTATCACAAACCTCTCTCAATTCACACTATAATATCTGCACCCTAGACGTAGTTGCTTGCTGAACGGAAGCCCCTGTTCCGTTCAGACTGCATTCTGTTCTATTTTTTTTAACGGTTAAACTTTCCTCCGTATTGACTTTTCTAAATCACTGTTGATACATAAGTTTAGTTAAATTTGTCGATGAAATTTCATGGTTAAGAAGGTACTTATATTGATTTTAAACGTTTCCTGCTATTAGTAACCAAGTCCCACAAATGACTTGTGTTTTTTTAAGCACATGATTCCGATTTTTACGCGTACTGATTGGTTAAAGGATGACTGCACGACCAACCAAATGTGTCAGAAATAATTTTTCTGCATGACCTCTGGAAGGCATTATTTCGGTAAAATTCGTGATGTAATCTCGATATCACTTCCAGTGGTCATCTTTTACATGACATGAATGTTTAGCTATCCTTACATTTGACTAATCATTCTGCAAACTCCTTATTTGGTTTTGGCGTATCAGACGTGATAATTATTCATGTAAACACCAGATCAGCACTTATATATGTTGGGTGTAAATCTTTAACCTGTTTACTGTTGAAATGAATTAATTGAGTATTTACCTAGGAAGTTCTAACTTTGCCAATCTTTCGATCATCCAGAGAGTGTGGCTCATCTTTGTCATTATATTCAAAAAAGGCGAACAATTCAAGGGGTATTCGGAATACTTAGTCATTCAAATATTTGCACTCGTTCACTATGTCAAATATCGGTTTCTTAACCACCAGCAACAGAAGCTGAATGCATATTTCCACGTCGGGTTAAAGATGAGATTAAGTAACGAATAACAGCTTGTTGTAACTACTATTCTCTTACTTAGGTTCAAAAGTGTATAGCTTATGGATCAGGTGCGGAGGGAGATATGTTTGAGAGCACACGAATAATCGGCCAACTTCAATTCGAGAAGGCAAGAGAACTCTACACGGAAGCCAAGAGAGGATTGTTCGATGATACTAAAGATGACATCGATTTTCGACACCAATTTGTCAATATGACAAATTACAAGGTCACCTATGACACTAAGGAAAATGTGAGTTCACTTTGACCAGAAATTATTAACATCTTGTATTGATTTTTGGTGTTATTTACAAATCGTTCAAAATATCTGGTTCAAATACGATAGAATAGGTGTTCTAATATTGACCGTGACGTGAATGTACTCTTATAGCATTATTTATTTCAGTAATGGAAAAGACACTTCAGTTTTTAAACATATTCATGAAGATCAGAACTCAAAATCGCGCTCTTTGATAATTTTTGAAAGAACTGATATATCCACAGTTGTGACGAATAAATTTTTGCATTTTCGTCTACATTCTTAAATAGCGATCTTATTGAAAAAGCTACGTTAACTTCTCACTTAGTCATTTACATGGATGGACTGTTTGTTTTAGTGTGACAATGCAGTTTCTACGACAGCACGTTTGATGTGTTTCAGATAACAGTGGATTCTAACAGTTTAGCAGTGGTTGAAATGTAGGGATATATTTATTTATAACAAATGGCAGGTCCCTGTTTACCAAATATTTATTTATATCAAATGGCAGGCGATGATAGCTATCATTAGCCCTTTAGCTGACTTCAGGCTTCAGAAATAGCAGTACATTTATTTATAACAAATGGCAGGTGGTTTGATAGTTATCATTAGCCCTTTAGTTGACTTCGGGCTTCACAGTGGGGAAGAGGAACATCAAAGTGAGATGAATTCGGGAGGGGGAATAGAAGAGTGATTCACAGATGTAAAAGAAACAGACAGACACAAAGGCTCAGAAAGGGTAGGATGAGTACTGCGAAAGGGGTCGAATATGACATAGAGTGGGGTGATGGTAGTTTGAAGTCAGAAGTCAACTGCCAATTAATAGACCTTTTTGCCGTATGATTATACGTTGCCCAGGGTGCACCACGAGGAGGTAAGTCTATCCCACACCCCATGTAGGGACATATTGAAATCACCATCAAATAACCTCATTGTAGACTAGTACGGATCAATTTTGGAGTCAATTTCAACGAAACCGATGGGTTTCAAACTCTTGCTGTTCGGTAAGTTAGCTGATTGAACACTACTGCACATCCTCCAGCGCCCATTAATTCAATTAATCTTGCTGCCCATTATAAGTGATTCTAGAAAATCCGTAAAAAACAGACGCCATTTTAACCATAAATCACCCGGTAAAATGATTTTCATCTTTGCAAGCAAATGAGCTAACAAAAGAGGTGTAAGATTGGAGATTTTTCAATTGATGCAAAATGAGCAAATGATTCTTTTTGTTCAATGTTAGCGCCATTCTGCTTATCTGATTGAAATGCTTCACGATTAAAAATATGATGCAATTTCGGAGTGACAATCAATACTCGCAATTGGCTGACAATTATGTTTGTCGAATTTTAGAGTAGTCCCGAAATAGGACACACCTGTCTGCCTGCGTTGGGTTACAGTTTTGCGGCTGGAACCGCTGATGGCCCTGGAGTTGCCGACTTTACCCAAGGTGTGTGCGTTGTAAGATTAACTGCATTTGCGCGTTTAAATCTAAGCCTTTGTGATGCTGACCAAGAAGGTAAGAGCAGCACTTAAGTGTGTGGGGGACCGATGTTGCAGAAATGAGCCTTGACCAAACTCCAGCAATCTCTCACTTTGTAATTGGTGCTGAAATTCGCGACACTACTTCAACAGCATCGAGAAAACAGAGCGTTTAGGGTTGAATTGTGTGTGTGTGCTTGTGTTACTGACACGGAGCTCAGTCATTGGTGCTTGACCTTCACTCCTCGCATGCACCCTACAGAGATCAGCAGCATGACATTACGTGATGATTACCGAATGAGTAGCTCACCACCCGCTCCAGAATGCTCGAGCGCATGAAACTCCGTGGTTCAGCCATGTTAGTATTGTGTCCTCCACAAGTGTAATAGCGGGTATAATAATCATTTTGAGAATTTTTCTATACAATTGGAGCAGGTTTAAAAGCTACTGTCCAAACTAATAGGAAAAGTGGTTTAAAGTTACTTGTTATACTACTTTCCATTATAGGATCCGGGATATTCTAATTTTTTAATTGCTTAATAAGATTGTGGTGACGATTCCTAATATAATTCACAAGTTAAAACTATTTACAAACAATGGCTCCTAAGACAACCTTGGCCACTCACCTTGAGTTAGGGCAAGGCACTTTGGAGTCCTATTTTGTTGGGAAGTTCACTGCTACGCTTCTTACTGCTATCACCCTAGTTGAGTATTTTCTCAACTTTAAAATTTTTGTATTTCGCGCATTCTATTGATTCACTTAGCTTGCTGGTAACAAAACGTACAAAACAAACCCGTCCCACCCACCCCCTTCAACCAAACGAAACTCTGAGTGAAGACAAAGAACTGCGATTTGGCTTTCATGAGTTATATTACCTCCTTCGATGGGTCACGCAACTTTCGAGGGGGTGGAGAGGGGTGGGGTTTTCAATTGAAATACTTGGCTCCGAACTGGGTCTGGGATTGCACTGTGATGCGCAACTTAAAAATAGCATTCAAAATTCGGTTCCAAACAGCAATTATTGTAGAAAACGCCACCAATCTTACGGTTGCGTAGGAGAATAATGCTTTAAAGTGGAAAAGAGCTGATTTGGTGATTTTCAGTTAAAAATCCGCCCATTCCTTAAGTCGCAATTATTTAAGAAAATCGCATTTTACGCTGATTCAAGGGTTTATTGCCATTACAATAAGTAACTCCCATTGCAGGAAAAGATCTATTATCATTCAATCTCTCAGAATTTTAATAAGGGTCTGAAATAATTGTAAATGAGTGTTTCTGTGCTTAGTAACTGCTGTCAGACAGTCATTGATTCACCTTTTCACGTTAAAGGGGGGAATTTTTCCATCTTCTCCTTTCAGGAATGCTAAAGACAAAGCAACCCTGGAGTTTCATCACTGCTCTCCTGACAGAACCAACGGAGAAAATGATTGAATGTCACGCCCCGAAACCGATCCTTATTGCCACAGGACTGGTAAGTTATGCATACTACTACCTTTTCATAAACAGTAAGTTATAATGGGAAAGTGCTTAAGAGAGGAGTATTTATTTACTTCAAATGGCGGGCTTTGTGATACTTATTATTATTAACCATTTAGCTGACCTCGGTCTTCACAGAGGGGAGGAGGAACATCAAAGTGGGAAAAAGTGGAGAGGGGAAACAGAAGGGTGATAGTAGTTTGAAGTCAGAAGTCAACTGCCAGTTAATAGACTTTTTGGCGTATGAGTATACGTTGCCCAGGGTGCACCATGTGGAGGTAAGTCTATCGCACACCCCTAAGAGTAGAGCATAGGACAGTATAGATATAGAACTCTCTTCTTTTTTGGCATAGGACTACTTTTTACCAAACAAGTTTTTACGGATCTTGTCAAGCTAGGAGTTAAACAAATGTTTCTTTAACTTCAATGAATATTCATTACGGTTAGTTAGGTGAAGCGCTTCACACAGGCATTTGGAATTTTCGATACCACTGATTTGGGGTTATCAGCATGCATTCATTTTGATCATAAACAAGAGTCATTTCAATAATTCCTTTCTTCACTCAGATGGATTATCCCATACCTTGGCACCCCAGCATCGTGGAGACACAAATCTTCAAGATAGGCTCTCTTGTGGTAGTAGGTCTTCCTGGAGAATTCACCACCATGTCTGGACGTCGTGTGGCTCAGGCTGTATCCACTGTAAGCCCATAGCGATGTATTATTGCAAGGTGTCATATTAATAACGATTGGCATTTTATTTCACACAGGTTTTTCCAAAAGACTCAGTGATTGCCCTTGCGGGACTCACGAATCTATACACACATTATGTGACCACTCTTGAAGAATACCAGGTAAGCGGTGTTTATTTCAAAATCTCTCTCTTTTACAAAACTTCTGTGGAGTTGACGAATTATTTATCTTATACATAATGAATATTCCTCACAAATGCCAGGTTTTTTTGATAGTCATTATTTACCTCTTAGTTTATTTTGGGGTTCCCCGGGGGGGGGGGGAAGGGAGGCATCAAAGCCACAAAAGTCGAGAGGGGGAAAAGGTGAGGTGGGTACTGTAAAGTGATCGAATATGACATACAGTGAGGTGATGGTAGTTTCAAGTGAGAAGTCAACTGCCGGCTAATAGACGTTTTGCCGTATGAGTATACGTAGCCAAGGGTGCACCACGTAGAGGTAAAACTATCGCACACCTCGTCATTTGAATATACCATGTCGAATGCATTGTTAGATGTCGTTACATCTTTCATTAAACATTATTTCCTCCATCTGATAGGTTCCAACTTCCCCTATCCTAAAATAGGAACTGAAAAACAGGTGCCCACCATTACTTTCTTATTCATTAGCAATTTTCTTTTGGCTTTTGCTCTATTCAGACAAAATAAGGTGCAAAAAACTTTGTAGTTTACAGTTCCTTAGGATAACTGAAATTTTTTCCCATCTGGATGCTTTTTGTAATGCATTTTCTCAGATTATCTCGCATTCCTGATATTGCAATTTCGTTAATGAAATTCCAGGGGGGCAGATAGCGTCTTCTCCCGAAATGTTATTCCCTCCCTCTCTACGTTGAACCGGACAATATACAAATAGGAGCTCGGTTGAAGTGTTTTAATCCTCTTAAAAACTCAAAAATCCGCAGACGAATGGAACCAGCCTCTGGCGGATTCCTCATTTATAAAGTTACTTCCCAAAGTTAGCTAAGATTCGTTCAAAGTAGTTAGAACACAGAGGGTATAGAGCGTGAGTAATTGAGCACAATTAACCTTGCGCTGCACGAGTATTGATAACTGATTGGTCGGAGGGTCTGTGGAAGTATTTATTTATATCAAATGCCAGGCGTTCTGATGGTTATCATTAGCCCCTTAGTTGACTTCGAGCCTCACAGAGGGGAGAAGGAACATTAAAGTGAAAAAATCCTGGAGGGGAGGGGGGAATAGAAGAGTGTTTCAAAGATGTAAAAGAGACTCACAAAGGTAGAAAAGAGGTGAGGTGAGTACTATGGAAGTAGTTCAATATGACATACAGTGGAGTGATGGTAGTTTTAAGTCAAAGTTAAAAGGCTTTTTTGCCGTAGGAGTATACATTGCCCAGGGTGCACCACGTGGAGGTAAGTTTATCGCACACCCCCTCTGGACGTATTTAGCGCTTGCTCAGTACACAATCGATGGTATAGTCTCACTCTTCAGAGTGTTCTTGCGCGAATGTGATCCATTTGTTCAGGATTGTTAGCGTTATAAACTCCATGACATAAAACAACCCCTATCTAAGTTAGCGTTGGCATCACAGTTATCAGTAAAAGTGTTATGATTAGATTAAAATAGCAATTTCGTCTTCCCTCTCATTTGATTCTATTATGTAAATTGAGGTTTGCAATCAAATTTTGATGAAGTTTCCTCCCTAACGAATTATTTTGAAGGTGACTTTAATTTGTTGTTTAAATGATGCCATCACTTATTAAGATGTTACATGGAAGAGAACATCGAACACAAGAAGTTGCTCAAAGTGATTAGCTACTTGCAGTTTCGTGTGTCATTGGAGATCCCATGGCCTTGAGTTCCTTGCAGTGGTTCTTGAGAGTCTATTTTGCAAAAATAATGCCTCATTAACAGCCACTTGAGCAATGCCATTTTATCAACAGCCTCGTTTTTCCAGAACTTATTGACCGAGTTCAGAAATAGGTATAATCTTCGGCATTAGAAGTTTATTGCTTCGGAAATTTTCAAATTTGTACATCCTCGCACATCCTCACAACTCTTACCTTCAAATTACGTAATTCCTGAATTCCTTTTATTCATTAGATTTAGTTTTTTTAACTGTACCTGCATTTCTTGACAAAGCAATTTAGGTTTGAGTGCACATTGTTCCCTCATTTTCTGCCTCCCTTACTTCCGAAATTTCATAGTCTTGCATAGTCCTTTTCAAGCTGCAAAAATGCTTCCATTTCAGTACCGAAAAGAAGCTTTTCATCGCTGTAACTTATTTTCTTTTCCTTGCTCGAGGTTAGACAAGGCCATAAACTGAAGAGCATTTCATTTTGCCGCTTGTAACCGAGTGGTTTTAAAACATTTCGTCGAAGAAACTATGTTGAAGGACTATTGATTAAGGGTATAGCTAATATTCTGTTTCTTCTTCCTCGTAACAGGTACAACGATATGAAGGCGCCTCAACAATTTACGGTCCGCATACACTTCAAGCCTACATTCAACAGTTCCGCAAACTCGCCAACTCTATTATGGAGGTGTGTTAGTTCTACACTAAAAACGAGAAAGCCCACTGGCCTCCGACAAATTAAAACATATTTATCTTTTCATAGAAAAGAGCTGTTGCGAGCGGACCTGAGCCACCATTTCTACTGAAAAGAATGTTCAAAGTAGGCCTCCCGAATTTGATATTTGACATTCGACCACCCTTTCACAGCTTTGGAGAAGTCTGGAAACCCCCAAAGACTTCTTATCGAAAAGTAACTGAAATTGAATTAATTTACTAAGCAATTGATCTCCTTTAGCTTGATAGGGAAGTCATCGTCGAATTTATAACCGCAGATCCAAACAATAACCTTCGAACAAACTCGACATATCTAACCGTTGAAAAGAAGGAAGAATCTGGTGATTGGGATGTCGTTTACACCGACTCTGACTGGGAGACGAAGTAAAAAAGTCGATTTCCACTTCTAATGATTCTTTCGTCTAGATTTATATATAAGCGGGTAATACATATTTTTCCACCTTGGTTTCACGTGGCTGAAATCATATGGACATTTGACTCCCCCTTCCGAGGATGTCAGCCTGGTATCTTCCGAATTAGACACTTTGGAACTGCGAAAGGTATTCACGGAATGCATGATTTCGAGGGAGAAACTGAAGCATTTAGAGTGCTATGCTAGCTAAGATGGTCATATCACCATTCTGTCTTCCAAGATTGACAGAACTCGAGCCAACTCACTTTCATATTTCATCTTCAACTAATTTATAATCATTTGTCAATAAAATATTCACAAAAATATAAAAAAGTATTAAACAACTCGAATCAAAGCGGACTTTTGCCAGCTGATTGCATCAAAGGGTAATGAAGATCGATAGAGCTTGTATCGGGAAATGAATTCAGATTTCACGAACTCGTAGAAGTTTTGTTCCATCCTCCAGATTGTGTTATTTTGGAAAACTTCACGGGTTTTCAACCGAATCGGAGATTTCTTTCGGGTATTTCGAAGGTGCCATAATGGGTGTCCATCAATTTGAAGACCCTTAGTCTCCTCGATACCATCAAGGTAATTGGGCATAAGATTTGAGAGGAGTTCCAAGAACTCGTCGAAGAATTCAAGGACTCCAACAAGGAGATAATCCTCAACTAAACGACGTTTAGCAGTTTCTAAGGCTTCAGGATTTCCGATAATGCGACAGTACGATGCAGTTCCACAAAAGAACGGTATCTAGAAGGGAAATGACCTCATAGTTTGAGTTAGGTATAAGCAATTTAATAGGCAAGACTTAATAAATTACCTGAACCCAGAGAAGTTTGGGGTTACAGTCCTCCCCCTGTGTTTGGACACAGTCATCAAAAGTCTGATATTGCAGGGAATCATTTGTCATACGGCTTCGGTGAGTGTTTGGGCGGTGATCATCACCGAAACGAATAAAATAGTACTTTGAAACTAGTCTCTCAAGGGGATCCCGCAAAATATTTATGTACACCAGATCACGACCAAGACCGAATTGATTGAAATTTAGATGATAGAAATGTCCATGAACGAGAAGATTTGAGTAATGTGATATTAATGAGATTTCATCAACAAAAGTTCTGTGAGCTAGAGGATTAAGAAACTGTATAGGATTAAAAATAGCCACTCTGTAGACACGAAATTTATTACGATTGCTAAGCGCTTCAAAAATGCGAACAATTGATGTGCTTCCAGTTTTTGGAATCCTGTTGAAAACAACGATTTTTACACCATTTGAATGCACCTGAGTAGAAGAAATGAGAGACACCCTTCTGGATACGTGAATGAAAAAGAGAAAGGATAAAGTAAGAATTCCGATGCAACATATAGCCCTTCGATGAAATGCGAACTTTACAAGATGCTTAAACATTGCGGCAAGCTAAAGTTAGAACCGAATTCCTGGGAATATAAACTTTGTATAGGACATTAGGCCATTATTAGCAGCCTGTCAGATGAAAACCGAAACTAGGCTAAGTCGATGAAAGGGCAGTGGAATTGGCGTCCGTATACTGATGCTGTGCGTAACATTGGCACCACTTTTCCATTTCTCATCCCTGTTTTACAGTCTCTCAAGAAATGCTTTTTCTTCCACAACATCATTCATTATGAAATCGTTTATCAAGAATCATGCGGCCGGAATGGAGGGTACACAATTTTGTTCAAGGACGGATATGACTACAATGGAGGTAATATTAGGATTTTAAGATGTTCGATAGACGACAAAATTGTATAAATGTAATGAATATGAAATACTAAACAAAAATCAGTTAAAATTTTAAGTTTGAGACTTTTGCCTAAACCTTTTTATTGAAAATATAAATGTCTTTTAAAGTTGGGATATTTTTATTTTCAAATAGGGAGTATATAAAGAGGTGAGCATAAAATTTCCATAGTAAAAATATAGTTACGATTGTATATGGGTTAGTGGGAATATTAATCCATCAGAGGTAATTTTGATACATTTTAAATCCAAAGCATTTGCTTT
This sequence comes from Rodentolepis nana, assembly GCA_900617975.1. Classification (NCBI taxonomy): domain Eukaryota; kingdom Metazoa; phylum Platyhelminthes; class Cestoda; order Cyclophyllidea; family Hymenolepididae; genus Rodentolepis; species Rodentolepis nana. Next base: position 15,672 of record UZAE01013134.1, on the reverse strand, counting down.
CTATATAAAATGCATGACAGGTCTAGTTTGATTTAATTATTTTTAAGGGTTTCGATTAACATTATCTAGAATAATCGAATTCTATTTCCCGTTACTACCTTTTTTAAAAATTTATTATGGGTTTTCACTGCTGAAGATAATATTTAGCATAAATAAATAATGTATCAAATAAAAATAATGTTCGATAAAATTAAACGATGATATTTTTTAATAAATTTTTATTATACTTGATATTAGACCATCATTAATTTTAGCACACATAATAATATCAGACATTGGAATAAGGGTCAAGCCAATCAATACTTCCTGAATAAATGCGGTATGTGTGATCCATCTCTTTACTCCATAGCTCCACTGAATCTAGTTGAGGGAGTCTAACCAAACGTAGGAGATTCTGCCATAGAGAGTTCTGAGGTAGTCAAAGCTTTATTAGTGAAGCAATACATTGCTGAATCATACTGGTAACTTAATTCGTTGGACAAGCCAGGATTCGGAATGTGCGGCCGTACTTAGCCTTTAATGTTCACTCAAATTATGTTAAATTTATTTGATAACGATTTGCATTAGCTTTCATTTATTTCAAATGGTAGGCGTTTTGATAGTTATCATTAGCCCATTAGCTGACTTCGGGCTTCGTAGACTGATAGTTATCATTAGCCCATTAGCTGACTTCGGGCTTCAAAGATGGGAGAGACATCAAAGTCGCAAAATGTGGAGAGGGGGGAGGGGTTAAGAGTGATTCACAGATGTTAAGGAGCCGACAGACATAGAGGTAGAGAAAAGGTAAGATGAGTGCTCTGGAAGTGGTCGAATATGGTATACAGTGGGGTCATGATACTTTAAAGTCAGAAATCAACTACCAAATAATTGACATTTTGCCCTATGAGTATACGTTGCCCAGGGTGTATCACATGGAGGTAAGTCTATTGACACCCCGCATTTGCCGATATTATAATTAGTTTTGCTATAACTTAGTTAGCTCAGATATAGGAGATGCTGCCATAAAGAGATTTCTGAGTCCGCCGAACCTTTTCTAGTGCAGCAGTCCATTATAATTGCTGAAGAATAACCCACATTTGGAAATATGTTAAAATTGGGCAACTATCTGTACGCAGCAGTTGGAGAAACGATTAAATTTAAAGATTATATTTAACAGATTTGACATTTAAGAGAATTATTTTGAATATTGTTGTTAAATAATGAAAAATATATTGAAACAATTTTGCTATAGAATGTTGAGAATGCGCATATGTTTAAATTCCGATTTAGAGAATTGTCAGGCATTATCTTTTATTAAGGGGAGCATTAGATGGCGTTATCATTGATATCAAAGTGAATGAACCATTTTGATAAAACGATAGTTATAAAACCAGGTAAAACAAACTGAATTATTTAATTTTAATGCAAAATTAGTCCAAGTAATTTTAATGTTAAACGATGATTAGACTAAGTTAATATTAATTATAATTTATTATTTTGTTTTAAACATTTTTACTTGTTTAGGTATATTTGAATCATTCGGGTCACGTGTATTCTTGGTTCTCATTTACCCCTACCAATATTTTAATCAAATATGACGTCGTTTAAAGACTTGGTTAGTTATCCATTTAATAAATAAATAAACATTTATTTAGGGTTTGAATGATCAAATTCTTCAAGCTATCGAACGTCTCGGGTGGAAGGTTCCCACGGAAATACAAGCTCGGTCAATTCCATATGCTCTCAAAGGTCGCAATTTAATTGGCCTTGCGGAGACCGGCTCGGGAAAAACTGGTGCTTATGTAATCCCTATATTACAGGTAAATTTTTCTATACTGTTTAATGTTTTAGGAACTCATGGTTTCTCCCAAACATTATTTCGCTTTAATTCTTACTCCAACTCGGGAATTAGCTGCTCAAGTTCAAGCTCAATGCAATGCTTTTGGGACAGCTATTGGATTAAATACCGTTTTATTGGTGGGTGGTACTCCTATTGTTGACCAAGCTAACCAAATGGCAATGAAACCGCCCCATATTCTTATTGCTACTCCAGGACGATTTATTGATCATCTGAAACGAACTAAAGGATTTGATGAAATTAAATTGAAGAACATGAAATTCTTGGTAATTGATGAGGCAGACCGTATGCTTGGTTCAGATTTCGAATCCGTCATTGAGAAAGTGCTCGTTGTGTTACCACCTAAACGACAGACATTCCTGTTTTCTGCCACAATGACGGAAAAGGTATGTCAGTTTTAAGTCCCTTTTATTGGCAATTTAAACACTTATGCACTCAATTTCAGGAATTGTTCGTTTATTGACTACTGAAATTGTCCTTCATTTTATTACTAACGACTATAAGCAAAATGTTCTTTTCTTATTATTGTTTTTCACTTGATGAATTCATTTTCAAAACGTCGTTAGTATAACCGCAACTTGAATATGTTTTGCATTTGAGCTAATTGTACTTTTCCCCATGGACTCCATTGTTAATTGAGCTAGTCCTCTCTTCTGTTAGTTCCCTTTAAGTTCTAATGAGAATTTGGAATTGACCCTTCAATCAACATACTTACGTGTTGATTTGATTACCCTTTTGGATTATAATTTAATTCAAATCTGTTTGTCATTCACCTTTCGCACTATTGAGCTTACGTTAATGCGCTGTTTTCAAATAAGTTTACAATGTCAACGTTTGATTGATGAATATCCGGTAATATGGTTGTCCAATCTCTTAAAAGCACTTATATTATCAAGTCATTACCTCATTGGTTTTTAACAATTGATGTTAAATTTATTGTCCAAATGTTGGAATTTTAATGCTTTCTACCACAGCCCCACTTCACTTGGGATGAAAAGAGTTTTAAGAGTTTTCATTGTGCCTCGCTTTCAATAAAGTTATCATATTCCATTATCCTTTGGGTAGAATTTTTCTTATTTCCACCCCTCACTAATATTTTATTATTATTATTATTTTAGGTAGGCAAACTTCAAAGAGCCTCACTTCGCGACCCTGTTCGTATCTCCACACGTACTAACAAATTCCAGACTGTTGAAAGCCTTCGCCAATATGTCCTTTTAGTTCCCCAAGCTGAACTAGAAACCTACCTGGTCTATCTCGTTCGCACGGCTTTCTCGCCAACGTCTTCAACAATTGAGGGTCTTGAGGTTATTAAACTCAATCCAGATGAAACACATTCTGAGGATATGGGATCTAGGTGAGTAATTTGACAAATCTGTAGTTCTAGTGTCCTAATTAGAGAGGTCGGACAAAAGTAGTCGATGGTGGTCACGCTATCGATTCTCCTTCGAAACGAAATGCTAACTGCGCTAGTTAATTCCTGCCCAAAAAGTGTAGGAATGTGGTTTTTAATTTCGTTGCTAACACTCATGAAAAGAGTTGAATAAGGTTATACCGTGTATTAACTTCATGTATGTTTGAATAGCTAGTTAGGTTGAGAATGTTTTTGAGTATTATGTAGTATGACGAATTTCCACTGAAATCTGGTCTGTTTTCCTTCATTCCTTAATTGCCTGCAATTTATCAAATATATACCCAGTAGTATTCCTAAAACAACTCCAATTAGCGTTCCTTATGCACCCCTTCTAACTCCGACTGTTTTTTTTCTGAAATTTGCATTTTTTAGTCATTGTAATTAATTTTCTACTCGAAGCAAAATTCAATCTGCTATTTGTTTTATGTTCAATTTTAATCTCAAGTGTTATTGCTTCGTGGTTGACTTACATAGACATTTGTTTGAGCTGTTCAAACTACATTTTGCGTTTATATTGCATGGTGTGACTGCCAGAAGTAAGTCGTTTTAAATTTTGTCAGTATTTCTTTTTTTTCTGAATTTCCACTTTTCGATGCATTTGCGACCTACTTTATTACAATAAGTAGTGAAGATGCAACTTTTAAAATGATTATTCCTTTAAATTTAGTTCTTAAACACTTATTTATGCTACCAACTGTTTTTATTTACTGCACACCTCATAGCATCAATTCTTTTCATTGCTGATAGTCTCGTCTTTTTCTTGACGTTTGCTGCAAGTGTTTGGAGATATGGTAATAGGGATAGGCACACGAGGCTACCTGTTGGATTTTGGATGGGCAATTTTTTTGTTATTTATTTTATTTTTATTTGTCTATCTGGTTAGAATTGAGGTTGCTTCATTTGCAGCGACGACGGTCTACTTAGGGGGCTGCACGAGTTCAGCCTACATCTTTTTATGCTTAACTCCGGACTCACGGTTGCCCCCTACTTGCTCCTTTTGGAATATTTTGCTCATTGCCACCTTTCTTTAATCTTTCTAAACTCTACGGTGCTATTTTCGCTAAATGCTATTTATATATATAGGGGTGTGCGTTAGACTTACCTCCACGTGGTGCACCCTGGGCAACGTATACTCATACGGCAAAACAAAGTCTATTAACCGGCAGTTGACTTCTCACTTCAAACAACCATCACCCCACTGTATGTCATATTCCACCACTAACACAGTTCTCACATCACCTTTTTCTCTACCTTTGTGCCTGTCTCTCTTCTTCTCTCTTCTCCCCCCCCCTCTCGACTCTTGTCACTTTTATGATCCTCCTCCCCCCTGTGAAGCCTGAAGTCAACTAAAGGGCTCATGATCACTGCCACAACGTCTGTCATTTGGTATAAAAATATATAAAATAAATAATTAATTAAATATATGTATATATGTATACATATATCGGGTTTGGTACTTGGGTGGAGCGTAATTGCACGGAATGACTTTATGACTGCCCAAAATTAATCGGAGTATGTGTTTGGGGACGTGGGTTAAATATAGCCGAATGTTTAACGCGCGCGCGCTCCCTTTTACCTCATCTATGTCTTACACTACCACCCTCCCCTCCCCCACCACCAGTCCAACCCCTCCCACCCCTCGCCCCCCNCTGTATGTCATATTCCACCACTAACACAGTTCTCACATCACCTTTTTCTCTACCTTTGTGCCTGTCTCTCTTCTTCTCTCTTCTCCCCCCCCCTCTCGACTCTTGTCNCCACCAGTCCAACCCCTCCCACCCCTCGCCCCCCCCCCTCTAACATGAACCGAAATTCTTAAATGCCTCCGCTGTGATTTGTTTCGCAGGCAATCATGCACCATGCCAAATATGGTACACACAGAGATCTTTTCGCGCAAGATTCCATTTATAAATTTATAAATATTTGAAATGTATTGTACCTCTTAATGGAATACAAGTGCCCAACTTCAACTCTTTGCAAGAAATAGAATGAAATTACCTCTCCCACAAGCATTGAAAAGCTCGCGTACTATGCTGTATAATAGTTGCGCGTAACCTTCAACTGCTACAGAAATTGAAATCTCCACTTCATTTACTTAGTACCTCAGTAGCAGTGGTTATCTGCAATTATCTTTGTGATTAATGTTCACGTCTGCTATTTCAGACGTCACGAGATTAATGCCCATCTAGATGCGCTTCCGGTGGCGTGAAAGCCCAGCTGATTATTTTCGTGATTCCCTCTCCCGAAGGTACTTCTGCTCTTCATGTCCATTGTTGCAGACACTTTTCGCATTGGGCTTGGGATTTCCCCCTCATCTCTACCTAGTTGCTATGCCCTGTAGACCATGGTGTTGTTGCGCATCAAATATCCATCAACTTGAGATTACATGCTTATAGTTTGCGTCCCAATTCGGCAACGAATGTTAATGTTCGCAATTGTTTCTAACTACCTTTGCAGGACATTTTATTTCTAAATCTATTCATGTGTGTGTGCGTTTGTGTGTTTTTCTCAATAGAACGGAATCAATGGGTTCAGCGATCATCTTCACGCGAACTCGTGAGACAAGCAACAAATTGAGCCTTCTCCTGCGTCAGTTCCTCAACACTCCAGTCATCACCCTCAACGGTGATATGCCCCAGGCTCAACGTCTCGGTGCCCTGTCGAAATTCAAACGTCTGCCCGCTTCTGTACTTGTCGCGACTGATGTCGCCTCGAGGTTAGTTTCCCTCTTAAAACCTTTCAGTCCTGCTTTGTCAGTTTTCTGAACACTAAAGGCCTCGTTATTCAGAGTATGGTATTAGGATCATGTTATTCAGAAATCTTGGACTCACCGATTTGGTTCCAGTACTTTTTGTCATCTTCCCGACAAGAGCAAGTAGAGTGTACTGCCATAACATGACATGACATTGGACCATGACATACGAAACAACTGAATTCAAACGAAGTATTGCGCTTTTGATATGCCTTTTAATCAATAACCTTCTCCTCCAGCTCATTGTGAACAGTTTTCTCCTTTTATTTCTGTTCGAATACTCCCTCCCCCTCCCCACCCCCTCCTCTCCCTGTAATTAAGAGGGGCTTTGATATTTGCTTTGTGCCAGGGATGGCTGGCGAGATTCCAAGCCTATCCCCGCGCCAAATTCTTCAATATCAACAGGCTCTGTGGTTTGATGAGAGTAGATCTCTGCTTGTTTGAGGTAAGCTCAAAAGCAATTTGATTCTCCTCAGTTTGTGAAGGTAAAATGACTTGGAACTGTGAATTACCGAAGCAAATTGTTTCCTATTAGTACTTGAATTCTGTTTAGAGATTTTTCTTTCGTGAAACCGCAATTTCTTTTCAATTGGATCAAAACAAAGGCTCGTTACAAATGTGTATTCAAAATTCTTATCTATTTTCAAAATGAGTTTGGAAATAATTTTGCCTTTTGAATTGTTGCATTTTTTGAGATTTTTAACTATATTGACGCAAAATTTGGTTTGTTAAAGGTTGTATGCTCTGCATTGGTATTGTTCTTCGCTATCTTTTCATGACCTCTTGCCCGGTCCCAAAGTCAAGGTCAATACAAGCATCTTATGGAAATTAGGAAAACATTTTTTACTTTGCTGTTGTTAATCTTAAATGGTTTCCGACGGATCGATTTGTGGTGGCCTTTGCTGTACAGAGGAGACGGGGGTTGAGTGGAGATGGAGGAGAATAACTGCATAGGATCGAAGATCATTCATGTGAAATTCTCTTCTTCATTTGGAGATTGCATTGCTTTGGGCCTTAGCTTTTCAAATTTCCCATTTCCTAATCTAATCACTAGGTTTTTAAGTGTGTTTGTCGTATTCTAATGTTATTAACCAGTTAAGTAAACTGAGTGGTTCATGATGCTATCTTCCTTCCAGCAGCCAATTGGAGCTGGATAGTTTCAGCATATCAGCCTAAATCCTAAAAAATGGTACCAATATCTGTTTTTTTAATAGAGGTCTAGATATCCCCCAGGTCGGTTTGGTTATCAATTTCGACGTTCCACTTGATGCCAAGATTTACATGCATCGTGTGGGTCGAACAGCTCGTGCTGGGCGTCAAGGCGCCGCTCTCACTCTTCTCACGCAATTCTCCGTCGTCTTCTACATGAAGGAGATTGAGAATCATTTAGTCAACACGACTAGGAATGCAGATGGAGAGAAGGTGATGGAAGAGGCCAAGGTCCCCTCGTTGCTGGAGCCTGGAACCCCCGCAGATGCTGCTCTAGACGCTGCTGTCGCTGAACTCCACGTGGAAGTACAGGCGGCTTTGGCTTTGGCTTCTAAGGTCAGTTAAATTAGTTAATTTATTTAAACTTTGATAGTTTCTTCAAAATCCTTTATTGGATATTGGAAGATGTCTGGTAGGAGCACATTCATTGGTGGGGAACGTTACTCACTTCGATTAGTTATGCCTTTCCCCTATATGCACACCAATGGAGTTCTGTTTCGCAGTCTTGCGGGCAAATTATTGAAGAAATTGAGTGAATTGAGTAGTGATAGCTATGTCGGAGGTTCCAATTTGGACAGCTGTCAATGTATGTCCAAAATGTACCTTACTACGCCTCCTTTGATTGCTTTTCGCATACAATTTTCCTCACCCATCTGAATTCCTGCAGCAAGGCGATTTGTTACAAGGTAAAATTTTTGTTTCCTTGAGAGGAGAAGCGATTTCTGCGACAGCTTTATCTCTGCTAATTTTTGTCTAATGCTAGCACCAATCGCAAGTAAATGAAGACAGACAGGCTACGCTACTGCATTCGTCTTAAAAGTGACTAATTTCTGCCTAGAATAATTGTTCGGTAGGTGGAACGTGGTGGTGGGGGGG
>UZAE01013133.1:0-10796 GCA_900617975.1 Rodentolepis nana | reverse complement strand
GGGGGGGGCGAGGCGGGGTTAAGAGTGTGCGAGAGCAATGGCCACACAAAGTGGAAACTTTAAAGAATCTTAACTAAAATGACGTAAATTGAGAAAACCTGCAACAAGGAAAGAGATTAGTTCATTGTGACTGCTTTCGTTTCTCGTCTGACTGTTCCACCCTACTTTGTGACCATCTCGTCCAACTTTCACGTAAAGTATTTTCCAATATTTATTTAGAATTCATGCGCCCTGAACAAGTCAGTTTTCTCAAGGGAATCGTAAATTCATTCGAGCGTGTTTTTCCGATGGCAGAGGTTTAGCAGTTGGGCAATATTCATCAAATTTTATACTTCCTTTCCTTCTTACTCTTCAGTTGGATGCCACCGTTATCACTTCAAGCAAAAATAACGAATGAATACCTCAGAGGAGCGTTTAATCTGAGCTTCTTGGTGTGCACAATAATGATTAAAATGCCGATGAACTGAGCGGTCCACCTGAATTTAAACCAGCCCTCTGGATTTACGCATGACCAGACAATCGCCTTGATGAATATGATGAGAGAGCACATCTGTCTGGGAATTTTGATGGGTCAGAAGTACAAAATGTGGGTGAACACAAGTGAAATGGAGATTAGACAGCAAGGCATGTGTTGAAAACAGTCAGTTCAACGGAAAGACTCAATGCAACAACTCCCATATTGGAATGGCCAAATCCCATATCTAGTAGACGAATTAAACTGCAATGGTCGCAATGGACGTCTCCAAAAGTAATCAGCCTTTACATAAAAGTCATTCAAGCCAACCTAGGTTCATTCAACACCTCCAAATGGTCATTTAAAAGTGTTCCGTGGTTTCGGTTATGAACTCGAGTGATTAAGTTGAGGAAGCATGTTCTTGAGAACGGGATAGCTGTTTGTGGGTGTTGGGAGTGGATGGGCGGACTGTTGATTTTATTGCCTCTTCAATGACATATTAGTCGATGATTACGCGTGACTGTACGGCACCAATGAGAAAGCGTTCAAGAGAAGAAGAGAATTAAAATGACAAAGAGGACAAGGGAAGAAACGAGGAGAGGGGGGGGGGAAAGGGAGGTAGAAAGGTCGCAACTGAGCGTCCGGAACCACCTCCTCAACAAAAGTATTTTTAAGGCAGGCAGGTGAGTGGAACGGTTCGAGAATTCAGACACCTGCTGGCGCCATATTTCCCTTGTTCCTGCCGCGTCTACTTTCGCACTCGTTAATTAACTTTTTACTACTCTCTCCATGTCACCTCTCCTCCACCTCTCCCACCCCCCCCCCCCCCCCCACTTACCCGCCCCTCTTTCACACATCCAAATGTTGCGAACAAACGCTGCTATGACAGATTGCTGTTTGTAATTGAAGTTGGCGCATTAATTTTAATTTCCTCTCTCTCTCTCTCTCTCTCCGCCCCTCACTCTCATTCGCTCTTTTGTATCTGGTAAAATGGAAAATCCCCAAAGAGCGTGGATACGGCTAAGGCCTTTCATTATCCGGAAAGAGAGTTAAGGGGAATGTTTCTAGTGCTTAAATCGTATTTCCGGTCGGCGGATTTCTCAGTGAGGCATGAGAAGGAAGAGTTTGCTTTAGCCTACTTCCTGTTTACTGTTGGGAGTCTTTAAGTTCATCAAATACTAACTGCCCTTTTTATTCCTCTCCCAAACAAATCCCCTCCTGACTCACAGAATCTCTACCGTAGTCTTTGAATTTGAATGAATTGGACTCCTTCAGCCTCATGATTAAAACCCCTTCCACAATTGGGATGCAAATTATGCAGTCGAAATGCAATTAATCAGACGACTGTCAAGAAGGCAGTTGAAGACTTCCCATTAGTCAGAAAGATCGCTGTAAAGACAGCTTCTTTCTCTTTAGTGCCCTTAGCATTGCACATCGGTAAGTTTAATATTAAAAGAAAGTGGGATCGTTTGCGCTTTATGAAAGTAAGCTAAGTTATTGGAAAGTGACAATATGTCTATTGTAAAAGGAATTATATAAGGCTAGGTAGAGGTGGCTACAGTTAGCATGCATAATTAGATTAGCTGGGACGAGCTAACCTTGCAGGGCCAATCTGTTCTGACAAACACACGCGCACACATACACACACACCTCTGACACCTGCCGAGATAAGTGACTAATTGACCCAAAAACTCTGCCGATTGGAAAATAAGTGATAACATGCTAATAGCAATACCATCTATTTCTGCTTGATGCTCCCAATTCAGTCTCTAAAAGCGAAGTCATCAGCAGACTGATTTCTTATGCACCAAATGCATTTAAATGGCTTATTTAAAAATAAAAATGATTTACTGACTTGACTTTCTAGGGGATTGATTCCTTTGTCTCGACACCTAATTGATACCGTATGGATCGGTGTTTGTTCTCTATCGAAGCTGGTGGTGGTGACGAGCTGAAATTCGGCCCTTCCAACACCGCCGACTGAGTTGTGACCCCCGACGAAGGAGATGTCATCGTGATCTGCAATCATTTTGTGCCCCATAAAGGAATCGGCAGAAATGAGTCTAAAGAGAGTGCTATTCAAGGTGCAGTAGAATTGCCCATTCGGTCCGTTTGGACCATCAAGGTCCTGAACAGTCACCAGAGCTACGAATGTTTCACTTCTTGCATTTTCTAAAACTTCTAATTGAGTTGGACTACGATTTGCCCAGTCCATTATAGTGATTTTCGGCTCTTCATCATTAACATCGACCAATTCAATAACAATGCTGGCTGAAGTTGAAAGTCTATTTGGTCTGCCATCGTCTGAAGCCACAACAATCAAATTATAGGCCCTGTTTGGAGAGGACTTTGCCAAGCTATCGTAATCAAGTCGATCTGCTAGTCGCAATTCCCCAGTTGAGGGATTTAAATCAAATAGACGCTGAACTCTTGGAGGAATTGTTTCCGCCCAAGCAAACGTAACCCGACCGTTTTCCCCACTGTCTGCGTCTCTGGCTTCGAAGGTAGCCAATAGGGTTCCAACTGGTGTATCCTCCCTGAGGTTGAGTTGATTGTGTCCAAGCCCCATTGTGGATGAGTCGTAACCACTTTGTATGCGTTTCCGAACAGTGACATTGGGCTGATTATCATTCTCGTCAATCACATCTACACGAACAAGTATGTCTGAAGAGTGGGCCATATGACGATCAGTGTCATATGCAACGAGTGAAATGTAGTAGTTCTGTCTTTTCTCGAAGTCCAGAGGTTCTCTCAGCTCCAGCTTCGGTAGAATCACGCCATCATCTCGCCTTGTAGAAATCAATTCAAAGGGAAAACTGGTGAAGAATCTATGCTCAAAATGTGAGAGATACTGCGTTGAAGGTCCCTCTAGCTTATATCCTTGAATTCCAAAGGATCCAGCATCCAGGTCTTGAGCTATTGGCAATGTTAACTGATACCCAATATGTGCGTTTTCGGAAATTGATACGACATACATGAGACTTCCATCGTAGTTTCGAGAGATCTGGGAGCTAGGAATTCCGACAAACTTCGGGGCATTATCATTTAAGTCTAGTAAATCAATCTGAATGGAAGCGAAGGAAGTAGAATCAGTCTTGGAGCTGTAAGCTATGCGAAAATCGAGCGTGCATTTGAGCCCAGTAGAGATTATGTGATTTCCGAATTTTGACTGAACAGCCTCCATGCCAACAATCTTTATGTCATGCGCATTTGCAATATCATGCTGGCCCACCATTATGCAACAAAGTTCCGCTCTTTGACACAATTGATCCCGATCAATTGGTCCACTAGTACGAAGCATTCCTGTGCGCTGATCGACTGCAAACATCTGGTTAATCATGGAGTTTGAGCTAAGTATCTTGAATACATAATTTGGACTGGCAGATTCATCTGCCAGATGCAAATTAAGCAGACTGGGTAAGTCGGCAATTTCAGTATTGATGGGTACCTCTTCTGGCATCTGGAAGCGAAAGAACTCGCCATGTGTTGAATTAAGAAGTTGAAGGAGAGACAAGAGAAGGAGAACCCAGAACATCTCGGCTCCAAATGTGGTAATTTGTGAATATTAAGTCAAGTTCTAAGTCCGTCCACATTAGTGGTGGATGCTAATTGGTTCCTTAACACACGGTGAAACCTGGGCACTGATTGGCTGATTCATGTCCAATCAGATAAAACTCTTGGCACGTGGCCTTGGCCAGTGAGCTAGTTACACCTTGCAATCGAGGCTTATGGGTTTAAGGAGGGAGGAGGGTAGCTCATTGCGGTGGCGACATGCAAAATAACGAGTATTAATACACAGCCCAATGCCAGGTTGCGTTTGGAGTGTAGGGGTGGCGCGGGGTTGGGGGGGTGGGGAGGGGTTGGCGAATGCCGATTAGGGAGATTTTAATCGTAAACCTATCGTTTGCCCCCGAAAATGTCTATATAACTACACCAAATCACGCAAATGATCTTCTAGTATCAATGCCAGAGCTAGTACTCCTGCGGTAGATCAAAGCTCTCTTCTGTCCACCTCACCCTACCCTACCCCTATCAAGCCGCATTCTCTATTACTGAGTTCGCAAAATTTCCTTTTGTAATGTACCTAATGAAAACCAGTTAAGTTTCATATTACACCGATTTCACTTCATTGTTACCCTTTAAAGTAATCAAGAGCTCAGAAATGCCTTCAATCCAAATATTTTTTTTATATTAAATGGCAGCCGTTTTGATAGCCATCTTTGGCCACTTAGCTGACTTCGGACTTCACAGAGGAGAGGAACATCAAAGTTCAAGAGGGTGGACCGAAGAATGATTTGTAGATGTAGAAGAGACAGACAGACAAAAAGGAGTAAGGTGAGTACTGTGGAAGTGGTCGAATATGCCATACAGTCGGGCCATGGTAGTTTGAAGTCAGAAGACAATTGTCGGTTTATAGACTTGTTTTGCCGTATGAGCATATTTTTTCCAGAGTGCAACACGTGGAGATAAGTCTATCGCACACCTCACAATCCAAATATTGAGTGTCACACCTATTAATAAATACATAATTTCGTCAAATGAGACTTAACTAATGATACCCGAAAGCGAAAGAATTATTCAACCACAATGTAATATCAGGATTCCAAATTATTTTTTGAAATAGCAATGAAGAGGAATTGAAGTTTTTTGGGTAAATTTTTCTTTCGGGAGGAGCCATCTGCAGTCAAACACTCATTTAGGATAATTAAATTATAATGAATATGAACTGGTGAGGATTTAACTTTGAAGAGAGCACTCACGATTTTTACTCAATTAGTGATTTGGCCTCCACCTTTCGTGCTTCTTTTGTCGTGGAATTCCCCTGACGTGGAGATCAACGATGGCCACTATAATTCCTTTTATTATTCCAATGCCGGAGAAAAACGGAGAATTCCATCTTCCCCTATTTTATTCGATTTTTGTAATTTTACAATTTTTAGAGGGTAGCTTATTTAAACAAAATTGCTCTGAGATAAGCAGAGTTAGGTGAAACAAAAAAGTTTATTAAATTATCTACTGAATTGCATTCGAGTTTGTGAATGGATATTTCGCAAATTATTTATTTATTTATATCAAATGGCAGGCGTATTGATAGATATCATTAGCCCATTAGTTGATTTCAGGCTTCACAGAGGAGAAGGAACATTAAAGTGAAAAAAAGTCGAGAGGGGGGGGGGGAACAGAAGAGTTATTCAAAAATGTAAAAGAGACAGACACAAATGTAGAAAAAGGTAAAATTAGTACAATGGAAGTATCCGAAATGGCATACAGTGGGGTCATGGCAATTTGAAGTGAGAAGTCAACTGCCGGTTAATAGAATTTTTTGCCGTATGAGAATGCGTTGCCCAGTGTGCACCCCGTGGAGGTAAGTCTATCGCACACCCCTTTCGCAAATTATAAGATGTTGAATTAATTCTGCTTTTTTACTATGTTCATAAATTCGCATTCAATTACCTACTTAGTCAAATACCAGATGAACAAGAATTAAAGAATTTGGTTGAACTACACTTCCTACACTAGCAACCAATTTCCAGCTGTTTTCTACTTCGAAATTGTACTATTTGGACACCTCATTTTAACCTCCTCCTGTGATGATCACTCTTCTTCCTTCTTTGCTATCTCGGAGGTCCTGACATACCGCGAAAGGGGACTCATCGTGTCCTCTTCGACTGACGGCTTTTTGAGTCTCCCTCGAACAAAATTCCTCGTTCATTGTGCGCAATGAACTAAAGGCGGAAAATGGAAGCAATTTGTTAAAACTACAATTTGCCTGCAACGTTTAACAAATCAATGTTCAACAAGGATGCGCTATTTACAACTGCATCCAAATTTCACGAAAAGGGAAAACAGGCTAGCCTTGCGCTCTCCTTCTCAAGAATTCATTTTACTGATGACAAATTTAGACGCCTTTAATGTAAACACAGGCAAGGTTAACAGAGTGACAAAATATTGCAAGAAAGCAAACACTTAATTTTCTAATTTTAGAAACAGATATACATCTAAACAGTAAGGCGGACAGTGCTTGAATCTTTTGGCAATTCGCGGTCATTAAAGTGACACCCTAAACAAAATACCATGTGCCTCTTTTAGAAGTACGGTTGCGTGTTTCAATGGCTTCTCTTTTGCTAGATCCGACAATGTGTAGAAAGCTCTAATAATGAAGTAGGCGTGTTTAAGAGAAGTAAGAAGAAGCTATGTCTCCAATTTAGGAACAAGTGAATCAGTTTCAGATTATAGAAGATAGGTCGTGTCGACCAAAGCGTATGAATAGAATACGAGGAGGTTTCGAGTGAGGGGGAGAGGGCACTTTAGATGAAGTGGGTGCAGTAATAGAAAAAAAGGGGAGCCGACAACCTCTCCTAGACACGGCAGTCTGGGCTGCTATTGGGTCTCATGGGTAAAAGCCAAAGTCCTTTCGCAGAGAATGGGATTAAAGCATATTGTTGAAAATGCAGTGAAAGTCAACTTTTACGGTATTGTCCCAGCTCAGTCTTGTGGATATCGGTGCTCGGAAAAGGAACTAATAACTCTTTGGAAAGTGATTGGAAAAACATTGTTTTATTGGTCAGTTAAATATTTATTGTTAAAACAATCTGACATTCTTCCAGAATCTCCTCTTTAAGATAAATATTTGCTCACTCATTTAATGTGGAAAAATAGTCTATCCAAGTATAATTCCTTGTAAACTATCATGGTGTAGAAAAAATCCAACAAGGCGCCTCGTTTTGAATGCTTTTAAAGAATGTAAAAATTTAATTGGCAGGTGGAATTCTCTCCCAGAACTACAATATTGATCAGACGGTACACTTTAAATACACAAAGTGACCGTCAATTATTTTAGGAAAAGGATTAGGATTTTAGAAGCGAATCCAGCTAATCTAATAATTGATTTACTGGTACCTGATTCCGATGATAAATTTCAACTTTGCAAAATTAAGACCATGGTCAAGTAGATTAAGAAGGGCGCATAGCGAGATTGTTAGGATGAATAATTGGATAATTTTTGCCAACCCTCAGAGGAACTAACAAAATTTCCATTCTCTTACACTGGACTGACGATTCGATTGGATTTCCTTGTTCACAGCAGGATACTTAAGACCAACTGTGGGGATACTGTCAATGAACTTATTGGTTGACCAGACAGCAATTCAGTTATCGAATGTCGCCTCTTTGAGCTACTAGTGGTGAGTGATCATTTTTATTGTCAGTGTTTTTCATAAATCCAATTATCCAAGGCTTCAAAGTTAAATCTCTCTAACATCCTTGTGTTCAGGGGTTTTATCTACAAAAAAGTTCAGTTATGAACAATTTACAATTATTTAGAATGTGGTAAAAGGTAATGAAAAAAACCAATAGAATGATACTTGTAAACATTTTTACGTATTTGAAATAATGGAATAATAGAAACACTATGTTTACAATTATTTTAAGTCTGTATGCATTTTTGGGACACCCTGTGTGAGGAATGTCGACATTTGAAAGTTGTAGGTTCTATTGTAATGCTCTCATGTAGTACCATTTGCCGAAGGATTTCGGAAAATAAGACGTAATTAATAAAATAAGATGTGAATGTACCCACTTTCAAACCTAATTTATTCACGCTGAATGTCGGTTTGTTTGAAAATACAAAGGGGACATTTTGGGTGAATTTCACTGGATGCAAATCATTAAAAGCAAAGATTGGATGAAATTTAAACTGGACACCTTCAGAGCAGAACATTTAAAAGCCCCCCCCCCCCCCACTTCACTAGTAAGGGGGATTTGTATTCACACAAAATAGCGATTTGGCCAAAAGGTGGACTATTGGGGATGAGAGGGGAGAGGGGGTGGGTGAGTGGGGAGGTTTGAAACCGAAACAATATCTCATAACAAATTAGTCATTGATGAAGTAGACAGAACGGAGTCAGATGATCCCACCATGAAAGAGGCCCCTCGCTCCTTCAGAATGCAAATTTATGCTAATAAGACTGATCGTTAGTGGACAAGAGGCGGTTAGATGAGATGAAGTGCGTTGAAGTCACAATGTGGCTGGTCTGATTTGAAGAGCTCTGAGGATCTGCTAAAATCAAAGCCTGTGTGTGTGTGTGCATGTGTGTGTATGTGCGTTTGTGTGTGTGTGTATGTGTGTGTGTCTGTGTGTGTGTGTGTGTGCGTGTGTGTGTGTGTGTCTGTGTGAGTGTGTGTGTGTGTGTGTGTGTGTGTGTGTGATATATTAGCATACCTTCGCGTCAGAAAGTAGCATTTTTATCACATGGAAAGATATTAATGGTATTTCAAGAACCTTCAAATCTATGCATCCACGGGTCTAGCCTATGCACGAAATTAAATTGATTATCACAACTATCCACTCCTAATGGACGAAGTGTCATTTTATTCACATTCTATTCTTATGATTGAATTAGCAGTTGGTAAATGACATTTAAATTAAATCGTACCCACAGTTGCCACCAGAAGGTGAAATTTCGCGCATAACTCCAACATAACTCCCCTTTTAATCCCACGAAATAAGTTAAAAAGCATAAACAGCAATGACAAGGAATTTTGGTGTGTTTCAGCTTTGGTTGTTGCTCTATAAATAATCATTAATTGGGCTTTAAAGGTTTATTTATTGATTATTGCAAAATTTAGCGGCATAGATAATTTGCGCTGATCTTAATGAAATTTTCAACTCCCATACTTTAGCCAAGCCAAAACCCCTACAATTCACATGTGAAAAATCTAAAAATGAGAAATTGAGAAAGAGGAGTTCAGGAACGAACTACTTGCTCATTTCAGCCCCCCCCCCAGCATGGAAAGGAGGCTTTCAGGGTTTATATTCTTGAAACGCAGAACCTTATTTAACGAGAGAGAGGGGGGGGGTTAAATGTAATTTAAACGTGATATTAAAAAAACAGTTCACTTGCATCCCTCACAAATCAAATTTATCTTAAAGGCGTTAAGGACAAAGGGGTGCAAATCACAACCCAAATACACGAATAAATCGTACTTTGCCAAGAAAACAATGTCAGTATTGCTGAAATTTGATAACTAAAAATAACAAAACCTCTTTCGAGACTGACCAGTGAGGTTCTTTGCTCCATTCTCTAAATCTCACCCATGAGTGAACAATGAATGTTGAGGCACTGATTGGTTCGCATGTTCCCATTCGATTGCATCCATGGTGAAATCGCATTAAACGCAAATCATTCATCCATCTTTTGGATTGAAATAAACATGGGCTCAGCAATCGCGTCCTCTTAGTAGCCTGGTGTTAAGATGATCAAAAAGCTTTGTTGATTAGACAATCGAAACAAATAAAGACACTCTGATCTAAAATACTAAATCATGAAAACAAAAGAGTATTGTTTATCAGACAAATCTACTTCTCTCTCTCTCTCGTAGGAATGTGTTTTGAAAAAGGCAGTGTTCCATTAAATATACGTGAATAATAAATGAATCAATGGGCTTGTTTACTAGTTAATAACTGTTTCTGACCTTACCCCCAGGGGGCCAATTTTAATCGCCGCCTCTCGCTAAACCCCCATTAATTTCTATTTGCGCATGTAACACAGCAGAGGAGAGGAGCAAAGGTGAGAGGCAGACATGTTCCCATCAGGAACCACAACCCTCTCCTCTGATACCGCCATTGGGCTGATAAAATCAGCTCGTCTGAAAGCCTGCGAAGAACAGGCGTTTCGTGTGAGATCTCATAGTTCGAATGCTTCTGCTTACTAACTTTATACAAATAAGTGTTGTCTAATCGATCTCACTATCATGAAAACTTGAAATTGAGATCAGTAATTAATGCTTTTTTTAAATACGGACTTCGTTCATCAATAGGTAAGTAAGATTACTTCCTCTACAAATTCACATTTACTGACCGAAATTTTGAGCGATTCTGGGGGATTCATTGAGTTGACATCTTTTGTTTATACAGCTTCATAGTTTAATCAGATGCTCAGTAAGATGTATTTATTTATTTCGAATGATAGGCATTTTGATAGTTATCATTAGCCCTTAGCTGACTTCGAACTTCACTGTGGGGAAAAACATCAAAGTTCAAGAGGGTGGACTGAAGAGTGATTTGCAGATGTAAAAGAGACAGACACAATGATAGAGATTAAGGTAAGGTGAATACTGTAGAAGTGGTCAACTATGACATACAGCGAGGTCATGGTAGTTTGAAGTCAGAGGCCAACTGCCGGTTAATAGACTTTTTTGCCGTATGAGCATACGTTGCCCAGTGTGCGCCACGTGGAGATGAGTCTATCGCACACCTCTTTCGCAAATTATTTATTTATTTCAAATGGCGGCTTTATGACACTTAACATTAGCCCTTTAGCTGACTTCGGGCTTCACAGAG
>UZAE01013132.1:0-26095 GCA_900617975.1 Rodentolepis nana | reverse complement strand
TTTTGCCGTATGAGTATACGTTGCCCAGGGTGCACCACTTCAATGTTAATGCTACAACCCTTGATCGGAAAAGGATCCATTGATATTCTTCCATTCATCAACTTGAACAAATTGAGTGGAATATAGTTTTTTTTCTAGTTTATTAACATAAATATTACATCACCGGCTCTACCCTCCTAGCTTGTAGGAGCGAAATTTCTCTAACCCACATTGAGGGTTTCGATAGCTACAGCACTGGCGAAGACAGAGCTAAAAACTACGAATTCTGAGAAAAAAGATGCTCAATGGAACCGGCCTTTATAAATAGAGGGAACATTAGTGGAAATTAATGCCAAAATTCCTATAATTAAGTATCTCTTACAGGGTAGAATGATAATATTACGCAATCTTACAGAAATACCTAATATTCGAATAAGAAGTTCAACACATGTCAGCATTTATTAAAGATCATTTCATAAAATAAGGCATTGCGGATAAAACGGTAAAAAAGGGGGTGAATAGAGGGGAAAATGGACCAAGAAGCATAGAGGGTACAATGATTAGAGGGAATGAACATCCTGGTCATAGCGATCTTCCTCAGCGCATGGAATATGACATTGAGCGTGCCTCAGCTTCTTAAGTGCCCATTGTGGCCAATGGTCTTCGTAAGGATTTAGCAGGGTACCAAATGACCTTGGTGACCCAAACTGATTTGCAGTTTATCCTGTCTATGATCTTCCAATTAAAATGCTCCTCCAAAGTCATATCACACATATATCAGTCCACTATTGATCACACAGAGAGATCTACTTTGATTTGACTATGGCTCACTTGCACTTTCTAAAGGTGCATGAGAGCGAATTCGTCAAAAAAGTTTGCCTATTTCATATTGATTGCAATGACGGCATTTATAATGCCTATGAAGGCCTATAAGTTTGCTTATATTCACCGCCAGTGACCAACTAAGTAACTAATTGCATCCGAATAGGTATCATCAGAATTTGAGAAGAGGGGGGGGGCACATAATCCTATGGAAGGGGAACTTTTTCTCAGGATATTTGTATCATCGAGTGAATAACAAAAGAAAAGAAAGGACAAATCGTGGGGGACAACATAAACAACCGGATAGAGGATGGTAGCAGCATAACAAGCAGGGAATTCGAAGCTGATTTTAAAGACATTGCGAATAAAACAGATGGGTGAATATTATGAAAACAAAAATCTAGCGTTAAAAGATACACAACGTCTGGAAAGAAGAGGGGAGGAGGCGGGGAGAGTGGAGGGGGGGGGGACTGAGTAATAATGAGAAACAAATAGGCGCAATATTATCCTTGGTAGGGAAAATAATGTAAACACGACTGGCATTAACAAAACCATAGTTAAAGATTAAGAGACAATTCAATTTAACAATAAAAACAAACAAATATGAATCTATTGTAACTCTAAATGCTATAGTTTTCAAATTAATCTCAATAAAATTTACGGTGAGGAAAAGACAAATGCGGGCATTTTCTTACCTGAACTGCCGATCCGAGAGTTGTAGGATCTAGAGTGAAAACAACCGTCTTAATATGTTCCTCCGGCGTGAGATCAAAAGAGTGCTCCCATTTGCAGAGACTTGTGAAATCGGCAGAAACACGAGACTGGTGAGCAATCGGTCCACCTTGGAGAGCTTCATGATTTAAACGAACGGAGATTCCATTAAATCTCAGTGGGAATGACGTGAAGCTTCTGCAAAAGGAAAAGTGAGAGGTTAGGTAGAGTTCTTCAAAAATATGCAAAAACGGAAGCGTGGTGTTTACCCCTTCAAATCGCTGGTGCACAACTCAACTAAACTTCTCGTTCTGGAACTTCTTATATAAGAGCGCTTAAGTGTTTTTCGATTAGAATTTTATGATTGGTTAATACGCGTATCGTACAGCTGTACTTATGTTTGCTCTATAAACTACTGTATTCTCAGCGACGAGCAAATAGGAATACGTCTAGACGTCACAAGACTTGAAGTTCATTAAAATACAAGCCCAGAATGTTAGGCATTAAGGTGAAATGAAAAATGTACTATAAAATGCGATATTAGAGAACTAAGTCAACTAAAATAATGACAGCATAGCAAAAAAACTCGATCCCAATTCTACTCCTCCCACAAATTTAGAACTACTTGCTAATAAGGCAGCCATTTATCTTAAATCAATCCTCAAAAATAGGTAACAAATGAGGTGGTGGAGCAAACCCGAGGGAGAGAACAAAACCCGAGACCATACTAAGTGGTGTGAACGAATGCAGATCCTACCTCATCATCGGCATTGAGAACTCGACGTCATCATCATGACAAATTGCTAACGAGCGAACAATAGTGAGATAAATACTAGCACATTTAAAAGGTTTGAAATTTAATTAATCCCCAGATTTGAAGAATACCTCACAATTCTAGTTGTCTGGTTCTTACAAATATTTATGAAAAAAAAAATAGACAAAGAACAAACTTCTTACTTTAGGAAGACCATAAGCTTGGCCGTTTCGTCGACCGTAAATGAAGCTTTGGTGAATTGGGCCTTCACCTCAACTGCAGTGAAAGAAAAAGAAAAGAGGTCAATGTTTTATTGACTTTGGCTGTTGTTGTTGTTGTAAATTAGAAGATGCGTACCACAACTTTTGAGATTGGTGAGATCGATAATCTCCGCTGTGTTGGAATCGAATCCCAGCGCTGACAAATTCGATGAAGTCTATTAACAGGATTAAAAAAAGCACAAGGCTATATGATATCTCTTGAAGTTGGAGTACTGAAGGTAGAGAATTGTCTCAAGACTTACGGAAAATAGCAATTCGTGTACCTTCTCCTTATCAGTGCGTGGAATAAGACTGTCTGTTTAAGGGAATTTTAGTTAAGGAAAAAAATGGCGATTAAGATAACGTCATCAGTAAGCCCAAGACTTGCAAAAGTGGGAGATATGAATGAAAATAATAAGGAAGGAAATCTAATGCGGAAAGTGTCATGAAATAAAGACATCTTTGTTTCACTGAGTCATGCAATCACAGACTGGTCTAAAAAACGATTCTGATGGGAAAATAAGCCTAACACCGTGAAATGGAATAAGCAAATAATTGGGGGGGGGGGGGGGGGATGGAACAGTAGGGGGTGGGGTCCAAAAATGATCGATTGAACGAAAATCGATATTTATGCATGCGTGCGGTGTGCAAGTTAATCTCCAATGGATAAAAGAGAGCGATTTTCTCGTAAGGAAGCCACATAAAATCCCAAGAAGTTAAAAGACAAGGTCCCCAAAAATAACAAAAAAGTTATTAAATGGTCAAATATCGAATCAGGAGAGCAAAGTTAGAAATTAGAAATAAATTACAACGTATATTAAGCGAACGACTATTTATAAGCCCCGAAACTCTAACTGATAAAACCAGACTAAAGAAAAGTAACTTGGCTAGGGGAGCGGTAAATGATGAAACTAGACTAGCCCAAATCGCTTAAAAGAAGTGTATTATTTCTTAATTAGAATAGAATTTTAAAAACCAGTCCACATTGGGCGCTTCTGTCTACCATTTTTTACGTGAAATTTTAAATGCTGATGGACTGATAGATAGGAGATGTCTTTATTTTACGAAAAATTAATTTTGACATTTCCGATCCAACCATAAAGATAAGTGAATTAAGGCCTATTAATACGATATCAGGTAAAAATTGATTTTTTTAATATAATATCATCCAATGTATTTAATCACTTGCATTTGAGGTGAGCAGGTGACAGAGATCGCTTCCACCATAATCGACAAAAAAAGCGAACCAATGTTCCGCCGAAAAAGTAAAAAAACTAAAATCGAAAAGGCGCATAAACTACTGCCACCTAAATCACTGTCCGAGAATGGTGAAGGAGACAATCCTGTCGCACAAATGGCTCAATCAATAAGACTCGACAAAGACTACAAACACCACCGCTCCCTAGCCACTCAAATAAAAATTTGGTGGCATAGAACATTTATTAATCCTCGAAAAGCCAGCAAGGATACTGGTTAGTCATGATGGAAGGACTGTAAATTTTACACTTCATGCTGGCATTATTAAAAAACTGAATTCCTTCAAATTTCTAGATACCACACCATTAACCTCAAGACTAGCTCAACAGGAACTTAGCATTTTCTTGAGTAATGGTGATCATCAATGTGAAGATTACCCATCACACTTCTTAGAGGAAACTAAAGCCGCCACAATTGGAAGTCGTTTAGATCTAGACAAGTTGGTGAAGGATAACACGCAAGGAATTCTTTCGGAGGATTCCTTGGAGAGCCTGGAATTCGAAATGTATGAAAGAAATTTCCAGCTGGCTCCGTATGAATCACAACCCAACGGTGACTTCCGTGACCAATGGTAACAACACAACTGTGGAATAATAGCTGCAAGTGTGTTCGGTATTACCTCAAAATAAGTGAATCTATAATTTCTATTGGGATATCTTGTATAATATATGCACATAAATACACTTATCAATGTAAAGAGGATACCGTTTGAGAGTAGTTCAATTGCAGTTGGAATAACCAGGGAATTCTTGCCAAGTAGAGTAGCACATCTAGACGCACAAGAAAAGTACGTTATTATTAGTTGACAATTTACAATTTTCTATCGAGCAAAGTTAGTAGTTCATTTTCTCGAAGTAAGTCTGCTACGCTATCTTCCACCCCCCCCCCCCCCCCGGTTTATCGATTAGTAATAATTTATGTGAGGCATTATTTACTTCACTAAATATGCCCCGATTGCAGACATTTAACAAGATTAGTAGAACTCGTTGAAGGAAGCCATGAAGCCGGTAATTATCCCAAGTTCGATCATATTGGAAACCCACACTCTAGAATTCTTCTTTTCTATAGTATTAGACCAATGCGTTCAGCCACCTAAATTACTGAGTCTGTAGCGATGGGTTTTAGCATAAAGACCTCTATGTGCGGTTGGCTTAAGGGTAAAAAAAAACATTCTTCTGCGAAGTCAGAGGTCACACAGATTCAACTCCCAAATAAGAACACCTAGTGAGCGGGATACTAATCACATAAATTACGTTTTACTAACAAAGGGGACGCAGAAATCGAACTCCTCGTCAAGGAAATTCCATGATGGCATCCTTCCTCCCAAAAGGGGTGCTGAACATTGGATGTGGTATCTGAGCTATCAGGATCAAACCACATAACAAGTGTCCTGAGAAACGACGACTTTCGTGTGATCGACCCCAAACGGGCCTAGATTGCCTATCTAATCAACCCCAATTAACACAATGCAAAATTACGTAAAACAGTGCTGCAGACGCATTTTTCACTAAAACATTCTAGCACCTCTGTGTATAGTTTACAATAAGTTAGAAGGATGTGTGTGCTGGAAAAGGATATTTAAATGGACTTTGGGGGTAATTAATTTTGACCCCCAAAGCTGCACATGTTGTAGGATGTCTCAAATCAGGAGCCCTTGTGGTTTACAGCCTATACTGTCTCACATTTTTAAATGTAATTATTATTGGCATAGATGCATATACAGAGAGAAAGGAACCCACTGATATATTCTATGACTGATGGAAGCAAAGAGCGATGGCCAAGTTGAACGTCGGAAGTCGTCCACAATTTTGTTGTAATGGCTGGAAAAGAGGAAGTAAAAAAAAAAAGGAAAGAGGTAAAATAAATTTCAGCGAAAATCGACAAACTCACTCAAGAGCACTCTCAAATTCACCCTTGCGGAAATATTCCTCTGCAATATAGTAAGCTAAAAAAGAAGAAAGAAAGAGTTTACAAATTGCAGATTTGTAACGGGGGAAAACAGGTCAAAATGTTGTCACCAACTTACTCGAATAGCTCCGAATGCGTTTAGCCCCAAATCTTTCATAGTATGACGAAGCACGAGTGAACAGTGGAATAATTATTTTCTATAAACAAGAGAACAAAGTATTCACTCATAGTGAAACATTTGGAGCTAACTTCGCAGATGCGGAGTGGGGAAATACAATAGGAAGGTCTCAGGGTTAGTGCATGAGAAAGATGTCAGTATAAGGCGATGATTCTGCATTTCACACCTTGCCAAGCCCATTTAGGTGTTAAAAACACCTGACTTGGGTAAAGGAAAGGCACTACGAAGCCGCTTTTATAGTGGGAGTTGGCATTCCACCACCAATCACATTGACAGGAGTAGACGACTGCGATTGATAGTCTCGTGGGGAACCAATGAGAATCGATCTCGTGAACTCTAACGTACACAGGGGCACTTTTAGCGCTTTAGAAGCTTGAGATACCAAATCTCTCCAGTAATTTACCGCTCGATCAATATTCTGAGAATCCTAATACTTACTAATTAGTACATGGTCAGGGCTTCAGATAAGTTGAAGCCAGGAAAGTTTTTCGAGTATGACAATACCCTAATAAATAATTACAAAACAGATATGCGTTTTATTCACTTTTTTATAAAAAAAATTAAATTATTAAAATTAAATAATCTATAGAGTCCATATATTTATTTTGTTTAGATTTTCTAATCTTTGATAGCCATTATTAATCGGCAATACAAGATCATAGAACGGAAGATGGAATACTTTCATTGTTTTGAATAGAATTTGTTCTTCGCAAAGCATCTCAATTTCTGTTCTCTCGTCTCTCATAACTTCCAAATCCCCCATATGTGGAGCTGTATGTATGCAATCAAGCCAAGCCATCCCCTTCCAATATCCGAGTTAGGTTTCTACCTTCCATAACGTTGGAGCTACTGTTGTCATAGAAATGCCTAGATTATATAGTAGCCACAAGATAGTGAGGCAGATTTATTTTATAAATTCAAAGACTTAGCCCTGTACACTGTGCACTAATGTAATATTAGGGCGCAAAATTGCAATAATGCGATTAGCTTGTTACAATCAAAAAAAATCCTTCACTAATGAACCTGGAACCTTATTTTAACTGAGAAATATCAACTTAGTTTCCCACGGAATGGAAACCTATAGCCTGTAAACCCACCCTTGACCTACACTAGGCAAGGTGTGGATTATGTGAGCTTCTTAACCTGATAAGTAACCAATAAAAGGAAGGCACACAACACGACCTTGGACAATTGCGGTATGAGCACGAAACAGTATGTAGAGCATCATCCCAGTTCGAATATCTAGATACCTAGTCTAGACGCATCCCTAGGTCCAGTTGTTAATTGCATTATTCACATAAATAGTCACTTAAAAGTAAGGACGAGCCTTGACACTAGTTGTACTTTTACCCTATATCACACTTTGAGCCTGAGTAAACTAATACCAAGAGATACTTACTGAGCAGATAGGTCATAGCGGCAAAAACTAGCCTTTCATACATTACGACAGTGTAGAAGAGTTACTATACAAAAGATAAAAACATGTGTGTGCGCGTTGGGCACATTGCAGCCAATAAATTAGACTCACAGAATGATCAACAAGGGCTTCCTTAGCTTGCAACCTCATAATACCCTCGCGTTCTCTCATCGGATCAGTAGTCTCCGGAGTCAGTCCAGGATTGCGCCAGGGTCTCTGTCCAAAGAACTCTGGCAACTCATCATAGCCATCATGTGAAGTGGGATCAGTGAGAGACTGTTTCGGAGACTCGACTCCAGCGTGAACACCACTGCCCAAGCTCGAGGACTGATGTAATGACGATGGAGAGAGAGTAAGAGAAGTGCTATTGATATTGGTGGATATTAGGTTGATAGAACAAAGTCTCATGGCGAGTGCACGACGGTTAATTGTGTGGCGACCAGCCTCATGGAAATAGAGCCCCGCATTTTGGGACATTGAGGCTTGGCAGTTGGTCTGGGCGGCTTCTTCGAAGAGCTTGCCAAAGATATCATATCTAGGAATAGAGAAAATGTCATAAATTAGAACTATTTTAAACATTCATTATTGATTAAAAGTGCCTTTAAAAGGGATAGAGGATGTAAATAGGAGCTTTACACGAGTAATTATAACAATACTAGTTAAAAATTGATTTACCAGACTTGAAGCGTGATAAACCCCATAACGATTTCATTCACGTGTATTCAGTTGCTGTAGTGATTCACTAACGTGTGCTAAAACGCGAGCATAATTCCACTGCATAATTACCTAACAATCCCCCCTCCTCTCCCCAATCGGCCTATTTTGCCTATGAAAAAGAGGGCCAACAAGTGTTAGTTGAGAGCTGTCCATAAAAACACACCTCTGAGGCGTGAGTAGACGGGTCTAAGCGATACAGAATGAGGAATGAAGAATTTGCAAATATATCTGCGAATCTAAAACAAAACAAACCCTTTACCATCATTCTAACGTCCCAAATCCATCCCCGCGTTCGAAGCCCAGATCTCAATAAGCCAATATCCCCATGAGAGGCAATTCACTATTTCCGCTCCGTACCAAACTGTTTTGATTTAACAATGATAGGACAAAAAAAACAACTTCTAGAGTAGAAATCTAATTCAGGCTAAAAAATCGAAAACCTTTGCCTAGAAGGTGATGATAGAGAACACTAAGACAATCCTAATTACTCTGGAACATGGAAGAGTGAAAAATGGATCAATACTCTTCGCCTGCCTTTATAGAATACCCCTTCGATCAACTGCAAAAGTAGTTTCAGGACTAAAAAAGGAAACATAACAGAGCAGATCAAATACACGTTGGAGAAATGGAATGCTCGAATCGCGACCAAAAAATTCCAACCCCAAAGTGTCTTTATGGTGAAATAATTCTGACTAACAATGATAGACAAAGTGTGAGCGACATTCAGCTTCATCCATAGCTTCATTCATTTCGTACATTGAATAAAAAAGGCAAGGTGATCTCACGCATTCGTAACAAAACATCTCCTCTGATTCACTGAGTCAGTCTTCATGGGAAAGGAAACTTGTCAGGCCAATCATCGAATGAGCCACCACGCCCCCCCCCCCACCACCACCACCACCACCACCAACACTAGAAGCAATATAAAAAGGCCTCGATAACTCACTGTTGCGCAAGCCACGCTTCATGTTCATAAGCCAGTTCGGGCATTCCCACGGCGTTCTTGAAGATTGTAATATGTCGTTGGAATTGGGATATTGCATCCCAGCCGTGCATTTGAAAGGCAATTTGACAGATCTGATTAAAAAGAAACAACAGAA
The DNA here is from genome assembly GCA_900617975.1 of Rodentolepis nana. Taxonomy (NCBI): domain Eukaryota; kingdom Metazoa; phylum Platyhelminthes; class Cestoda; order Cyclophyllidea; family Hymenolepididae; genus Rodentolepis; species Rodentolepis nana. The sequence continues at coordinate 16,992 of UZAE01013132.1, read as the reverse complement.
AATACAAATCAATAATTCTGTTACTAATATAAATTACGAACTTCTAGTATAACACCATACTAACGTATAACGATGGTTACAAGGGGTGCGCGATTGACTTACCTCCACGTGGTACACCTTATACAGCAAAAAAGTCTACAAACCGGCAGTTGACTTCTGACTTCAAACTGCCATGACCCAACTGACCGCATGTCACATTCGAACACTTCACAGTACTCATCTTACCTTCTTCTCCACCTTTGTGTCTGCCTCTTTTAAATCAGTGAAACACTCTACTGTTCTCCATCCCNCCCTCCCCCCCCCCCCCCCCCCCCCCTCCTCGACTCGACATTGTTCCTCCCGGAGTCAACTCTATAGGGCTAATGACAACAATCATAAATCCTGGCATTTGATACAAAAAATGGTCACAAAAACTCTGCGGTATATATCATGCGGCAATGGCAAATCAATTGCGGTGTTTTTTTGCGAAACTAGAAGAAACATGTTTCATGTCCATCGATGCATCACAAATTAACCAAATCTATTAATCCAACCTAAAAAAAATATGCCTGAACTTAGACCTCTCGTCGCATTGACTTATAGGGGGGGGGGGGGGGGGGTTTAANGGGGGGGGGGGGGGGGGGGGTTTAATCATATATGCTAAACCTTTAAGGCCAGTAGCACTAGACTCGTAACAAAAGACGCCATTGCCGTTTGAAACAGGCTCAATACGTCTAGGGCCTTTGCTCGATACCGAAAAAACTCATTGCGTAGGCTGCTGTGAGAAACGCGTGAGAGCGGTTGGGTGGATTTTGCAAAAAAAAACAAACAATTCGAACGTTAAGGGGTTAAACCCTAGATGGTGAAAACATCTTTCGAGAATCGAAATCCCCTATATATGCTATTTTGTAACCATTATATTACAGAATTGGGGTGTGGGATAGACTTACCTCCTCGTGGAGCACCCTGGACAACGTATAATAATACGACAAAAAAGTCTATTAACCGGCAGTTGACTTCTCACTTCAAACAACCATCACCCCCACTCTATGTCATATTCGACGCCTACACAGTACTCATCTTACCCTTTCTGTCTCTTTTACATCTGTGAATCACTCGTGTATTCCCCCTCTCGAATTCTTCTCACTTTGATGTATCTCCTCCCCTCTGTGAAGCTTGAAGTCAACTAAAAGCTAATGATAACTATCAAAACGCCTGCCGTTTGTTATAAATAAATAATATTACAGAATTACTTTTTTTCCTAAAATAAGGTGATACAGTTTCAAAAATCACCAATAGGAAAATGATTGGTTCAAAAATTTCAACCCTCCCGTCGCCCACAAACCCACCTCTCCACCACCTCTCTCCCTTTACGGCTTGAATTCCAAATAAATCCATAATGAAACTAGCAAAAGTCGTATATTGCAACAGAAATGTAGAAGGAATTGAAAAACCTAATATGATAAAATGATTAAGTGGAAATAATACCTTAAAGTTTATAAATCCGGCGACTATTTTAAGTTCAAGAAGATGAGCATTAGGCATTTTTAACTCCACTAAATTGTTATAAGCCTGGCGATATTGCCTGAAACATAACAAAAAAATATGAGTATAAATAAGTACCTCCAATGTTAAGGATTCAGTCAAAAGTTTGTTAACTTACTTAAGAGCTAGAGTCGAATCTTGCCTCAGCTCATTGAAAAAGGCAATTTTAAAATCATGTCGAACAGAGAGCTAAAAGACAATAGATAAGAAATCAATTGTTCCCAAATGTTCGCAAACCTGCTGATTAGCCTTAGTGAGATTTGACTTGTGAGCTTTTACACGTTTCGCAGCATTGTGATAATAACTGTGAGCCATTGCAAATAATTCATCCTTCAGTCTAAAGAGAGGTATGATAGTAAACTACAACTAACCTCTTGACTGAACTTAGCATAAACTCAGATTGCTCAAGAAGGTAGATGTTCTTCACATTGATTTGACAACGCTCAGACAGCTCTTGAATACAAGTCTGCGCATTGATATCCCCGCAAATTTCATTTGTGGGACGATTTTGCAGCAAAGTCATTACGAGTTTAGTTGCCCTGGAGATGAGATTAGATCGAACAAGCTCAACGTGGCGAGCGCATTCCTTTACTTTTTCTGACCAATTGGGCTCGTTGTTCTCAAGGTCGAAGAAAACTATAACTACGGCGGGCAACTCGTCGAGATGCTTTTTCATCCAATGTCTTTTGATTATACCCTTCACTTGATACCATTCGTAATGAGATGCATGCTAAAAGGGATGATAAAATATGTTGACAACACATTTGATCCAACTTGAGTGAAAATAGCTTACGGCGTTCTGCCAATTCCAGATTATTAGCCAACTCACATGCCACGTTTAGACTGTAAACTGTTGGTCATTGCGTAGGACCATTTTGCCTTCTTAACTATTAGCGTACAAGAGATGAATTAAAGCGACATGATCAAGATCTCTTGACTAAAAAACAGCCAATAAGAACTAGAAATCGTAGACAAACGTTTGCTGTAAATCGTGAACAAATGGAAAAGATTCTTTGATATCTTGTCGTTGCACACAGCATCGTTATGGTCCACCCCCCCCCCCCCCCCACTCATCTTTCAGCATTTTCAGGATTTCTGCTAACCACTTTCCATTGCTTCCTACACTTAAAATTTAGAAATGATAGAGGTTAACCTTACCATTGAAAAATGACGTGAAAATGGGGTGTATGATATGTATCAGTGCAAATATGAATCAAAATAAACTGTTTCAAAATAAATCGAATGTGATAATTTACTCATACAGACACAGACCGATAAAAAAACGATTAATACTCCAGCAAAGACATAAGGCCGTTTTGTATGATTTAGCAAGAAGACACCTAATGAACTGCTATTAATTAACTGCTATAAATGTACCCCCCCCCCCACCCCCATCCTTAGGGGAAGCTGAAGTCAAAGTTTAAGGGCTAATGATATCATAAAGCCTGCCATTTGAAATAAGCAAATAAATGATTTATCAAGACAAGTTGATATCCGTAACACTTCTTAATGAATGACGATGGGATTGCTCAAGAGAAGATAAATGAAAGTTAGTGCTTCTAAATCTCCCAACACAGCTTTTTCAAGGCGATATTTGGTGAGGAATGTGAATGCGGTAGAGAAGCCTGTTTTAAGCACTATTGAAAATCTGCCACAATTGAAGCGTGCATATAACAGAGACATTTTGGGTATGAATTCTACAATTATGTGATCAAAGAATGACCGATAAATCATATGAAATTGAAACATCTGGACTACCCCTATAAATACGATAAATAAATAAGAGGTAAAGCTAATGAAACATTAAATTGAAAAAGGGAGTTACTAAGCTATCCCGGAGTCTAAATGAAGTAGGATTATGCTGATTGGTTGGCTCAGCCAAACTGACATTAACACTCTCGAAAACCAAAATATCCACTCCTCTCACGTGTTTAGATACTCCTCCACAATTAAAAGTTGTAAAACTTGTTCGCATTGTCATGAGACATAAATAAGGTCGCATTGATTAGTGATAACTGCCAATAATTTAAATAAACCATAACAAAAAATCGCGATTACCAAACTCTATAAAAGCGCGCAGAAGTGGGAAAAGATAATATTAAGGGTATGCGAGGAGAAACCATCTCAAAGCGTAATAACGCGTTTCAAAAGGAAAAAATTATATATAACAAGTGAAGAGTAATGCGAAATTTGACCTAAATCTTAGAAGTTTTACTGTCACCCTCTTACTCAGATGATTTTTATTCGAATCCATTATTTATAAATTGCAGTTAAGAGTAATAAATAAAAGATCACCTTCGGTTTAGCTTTGGAGTAAGGGTGGTCAAAGGGAAGATTAATGAATCGGAGAGCATCTACATCATCGGATTGTCTCCGAGAGAAACACTTCCAGACATACGTATGGAAGGGATTAGTCTCAACAGCGAGGCCAGTTAAGGCTATAAGACAACGAGGCCTAATTTGCAGCTCCTTTGGTAAATTCTCAATATCATCCATTTTTGACGCTAATATGAAAAAACATATATGAAAACGATTCTTCTTCAAGATTTATATCATGATTAAAAATTAAGCAAATAAAAAGGAACATAAATAGAACCCTTCCCCGTCCGCAAGCGCCTACGTCATAATATTAATGTTAATTGGATGTATTAAATGAATTGTACATATTTTTAAAAAGATTGACACTGTTAGTTTACAATAATAATTCAATCCGAAAAAGTATACAATTACATTTGTTGCAATGCTTCGAAGATTATTCACAAACTCAAGACAAGCAGCTGAAAGTTAGCCAATTATCTATGTGACGAATGGCCTTGAGATCAAACATAATGTCTTAACAGTTTCCCATGAAATTCCTTAAAATAATCTAAATTTGGTGTATCTTATTTCAAAATTTAAATGCAATTTATGAAACAGGGAGCAAAACGCTGTACATTAACACAAGTTTGGTATGTAAACGAAAACACTTCCAAAAATTATTGGTCAAATGAATAAATTAAACAGTTTATCAATTAGCTCTGAAAGCCGAAAACAAGAACTCACTTATAAAAACCCTGAAAATGAAAGTACGCTTGAAGGCCGTAAACCGTGCCAACAATCGATCTCAGCGATCGATTTTTTAAGGGGCTTGGTTTGCCTAATCATATTTTCTTGCATCACTAGGCTCGCAACACTTAAGCCGTTTTGAGCATTCCAGTCTTGTTCTGCTTACGAACTGAATCAGACGTCGGAAACGGTAGCATTTTGCCCTGATTATGAGGTAAAGTTAATTGCCATAATAAAATTGTCACTTTTCAGGCATTACAAATTATTAAAAGGGGAAATGTCAATGTTATAAAATTAGAAATAATCAGTTTACTGCAGTTCAAGCATAATAAATTCTTTTTTAAGAGCGTGTTGTAGATTACTGCACTAAAAGGCCTTGGCATAATCTTTGAAATCTCTTTTTAAAGATCTTCAAGTTCGTAAAGGCTCCAGAAACTGCTAAGCTAATGCAAATCTATAGAGGAAACGGAGGTACGATGCAGAATGTGTTTGTTTGGGTCGTGTGATATATGAACAGGTCACTTCGTCGTTATATACAATAAATGTTCTGAGAGGTTTCTGCGCTCACGACCGCACATGGCTCCTACGCGTTAAGCAGCGTGGACACAAATTGGAGTCTGCCTGAATGCGCATTAGCTTTCCTCGTAATGCCATGACAGCGTTGGACTCTTCAAAACTGTATATTATAGAAATGGTTCTATCATTTATAGAAAAAATTCATAAGCGATTGTATGAAGTTAATTATTTTCTCAATTATGCTCCACACATATGTCAATTAAAGCATATATCAAAATATTAATTAGTTTTGAATAATGCAGATTATTCTTGAAATCAATAATTTATAAAGCATTTAAAGCACTTATATTCAAACGTTAATTTACTTTAAGCCTAAGATAATTCGTAGTCTTTTGTTTTAAAGTGTTAATCTTTCGCTTTTTGGCGCTCTCGTACTGATTTTGATAATCGTTGCTGGGTATTTTCTTACAATAGTTTTTAAAGGTTATTAAAGGTGTGCGTACTTTACACTTATTATAAAATCTAACATTAAATGTGTCTTTTTATTGGTTTGGCTAATTTTATAGCATTTTATTTGTCTGATGTTTTAGTTTTCCCATCTTTTTTCCACTAGTTTTCAAATAGATTTTATTTCTTTATTCAGGGTTGTTCTAAAATATTATACTTATTTTAACAGAAATCTAAAGATATGTCGAAATGCGATCCCTTCCGTTCAAAGACCGAATTCAAAGGTAAAAAGCAGAAGAGGTCACAAGGTTCATCACACTATCGACCCAAAGCACCCACTGAATTAACACCACTTCCTCCGTTGCGGGACGCTCCAGCTAATGAGCAGCAGGAACTTTTTATCAAAAAGTTACAGCAATGTTGTGTTGTTTTTGATTTCTCGGATGCCCTCACTGATACCCAGAGTAAAGAAATAAAGAGGACTTGTCTTAGTGAATTAGTTGAGTATGTCACTGTTACTAGGGGTGTTCTCAACGAAAACACCTATCAGGATATTATACGTATGGTAAGAATTTTAATTATTGTTTCTTATGTAGAGCTAATTGCGATTTAACTGTTATAAGCGTAACTTGCTTTTTTGTAATTATTTTAGATTGCATGCAATATATTCCGTACTTTACCTCCGTCGGATAATCCAGATTTTGATCCAGAGGAAGATGATCCAGTATTGGACTCTGCTTGGCCTCATCTCCTATATGTTTATGAGTTCTTTCTTCACGTTCTAGAATCTACCGAATTTCAAGCTAGCATCGCAAAACGGTATATCGATCATAAATTTGTTCTACAACTCCTCGAGCTCTTTGATAGCGAAGATCCTCGTGAACGAGATCTTCTAAAGACTGTTGTGCACCGTATTTACGGAAAATTCCTTGGTTTGCGGTCTTTCATTCGGAAACAAATAAATAACATCTTCCTACGTTTTATCTACGAGACTGAGCAATTTAATGGAGTGGGGGAATTGTTGGAAATCCTTGGAAGTATTATCAATGGATTTGCCTTGCCTCTCAAATCCGAACATACTCGTTTTCTTATCAAGGTCCTAATCCCTCTTCATAAGGCTAAATCTCTTGGAATGTTTCACGCTCAAGTACGTCTTTAAGTTTTTTGATTGCATTTTCTCCGATCCGCTTCTTGATTTTTGATTATTTTTGTTCACTTTCAAGCTTTTCGTTCTGAGGGCTGTTTCGTAACTGTATTTATTTTATTTTTCATTTGCATTGTAAATTTATTTTTCTTGGAATAGTCCCGCGTTTCTTGTGTATGCTTGCTGTGTTAAGTTCGTTTAAGATGGTAATTTCTCTACGTGTGTATCATGTTTGTGTGCGATAAATGAAGCAAGTAATCACACCTCAGTGATAAATACGGCTTCCACTTGCCGTTTTTTATTTATTCCGTTAAGGCCTTTTTTTGATCGAGACCACTGCATTTTGTCCGCCTTCTTTGCGTATTTCAGCTGGCGTACTGTGTAGTGCAATTTCTTGAAAAGGATTACTCTCTCACTGAGGAAGTGGTTAAAGGTCTGCTCAAATTTTGGCCCAAAACTTATTCTCAAAAGGAGGTCATGTTCTTGGGTGAAATTGAGGAAATCCTAGACATTATCGATCCAACGCAATTCAAGAAGATTATGGTCCCTCTTTTCCGCCAAATCGCCAAATCGGTCTCCAGCTCCCACTTCCAGGTTAGTCGTCCCACGTTCATTACTACCTTTCATCTATCATTAACTTTTGACCTTGGTTTAAAATTTATCGCATTTTGGGTTAAAGGTGGTGATGTGATGCGGTATGTGGTGTGGCCCAAAATAGCCTCTGCCTATAGTTAAACTTTATTAATATTGATGTTTTGCGAGCTGTCTCCCTTCTTAGGGCTTGTATCAATGTATTTGGTAGGTCTCTAGTTGTTTGTTTTGGCTGTTTGTAAATAGAGGAGAATAAATAAATTTGCATCACTTGATGTGTGCAAGAAAATATGAATATATTTACAAGCAAGACACGTACGCACTATGCAAAATTACTTTTTCTGCGTGCGTACGTTCCCACTGCTAGCGTTGTACTTCTAATACCTCTTCCTACCTCTTTCGTTGCCTTTCTCCCCTTTTTGTGGCCCTAGTTTGCGCGTGCTGCGCCGTGCGGGCATTCCCTTCTCCTTTCCCCTTGTTTAGCAAGGCTTTCTCCGCGCACCGTTCCTGTGTTGCGCAATTTGGCAGTGTTATGTAATTCACGTGATGACAGTTTTTTAAATTTATTTTACTGTAAAAGTGGCATGAAATTAGATCGTTGATATTTCGTATGTTTCTTTCAGTGTGTGTGATTAAAATTTATGTTGTTCTGTTGTTGTTTCATTTGTTTGAAGCCTTGCTTTTGTACTTCATTGGGTTATTTTTTGTTTCAGTAGCACCAATTTTGATGCTTTTTTACACTTTAAACGCCTACATATTGTCTATGCTTTCTTCTCTACTTATTTATTTGATAATTATATTAACTGGGGTCTTCGTTCAATTCGCTTAAATGTATAAAGCTTATTGATTTGCTAGCTTTGTTTATGTGCATCTGTTATTTGTGCTACGCTTTCTGGCGTTCAAGGCTTCATTACTTACGGAATTTCAACATCTTGTTACTCCTTTATGTTTAATGTCAATCTACCATTTAGTTTGTAAAGTTAGAAATTACAAGCTCAATGCCTATTCTAACTATTTTTATTTCAATTCCTCTCTCCTTTTTTCCTCTCTCCCTCTACTCTCCTCACTTAGGGATTTATTGTTTAAATCGCTACTTTCTAAGGTTGTATTTACTTCATAATATCTTCCTTATTTTTATCTCTCACTGACAATCATTCTGCAGAATTCATATGATTGCACTTTCCTTAACTTGTTGTTGTGTCCTTTTGTGAAAACGCAAAACTGGGAATATCTCCTTAACATGTTTTAAGCACGAACCGACTAGATGTTTGTGCTTTATGATCACTGTTCAGATATTATGGTGATGAAGTATAACTTGATTAATCAAGGCATAACTAATAGTTATATTTTATCGACTAGACGTTCCTTAACTACTTATTAGTCTCCTGGTATACAATTTGTCGGGCTATTAATTTGGCATTATTTTGTTCACTATGAGATTTCGGAGTCGGGTAAAATCACCCAATTTATGGCTTTCGAAGTGAGCTCATACTAAACTAGACAGGATTTTGCCTTAGAAAAATTTTGAAATAGTAAGTATTAATCAGTATTTTGAGACTCGGACATCTCATTACCTATCCTCTCTCTCCTTCTCAGCCTCACTCTAAGTAAACACTACTCAACGAATCGGAATTTCTTTTCCAATACGTTATTCGCCTACTTAAACTGTAATATAACCAAACGGGCTCAAATGTTTTAAGCCTTAATAAGAATTCGTTCACTCTCTATAAGTGATTTATCTTTATTTTAACCAGTATAGTTGAACAAATCACAGTACACTATCTCTTTCAACAAAACTTTAGAACTTCATAATTTGTTTTAGGAAGAGATAAATATTGCTAGTGAACAGAAATATTAAAAAGTTACTGAATTTAAACTTTCCTGAATTTCAAGGACATTTCCCACTATTTCATTCTTGGCTTTACCACGGACTTTACGTAGTGTCTTTGCAATATTTTCAACACAAAAGTCTTCCTAATGTTTACTTTAGCGTTGCTTTTCTTTTGTCTTTGCTCTCCATAATAAATGTTCTTTTCATTTGTTTCATGATTAAGCGCACGCGTAGACTGATTCGGTCCGACTCCCACATTTGTAGGTCTATTTAAGGCGTTTTCCTCATGCCAATTTCTTGAAAGCCCCGCGTCTACCTATCCTTCTCTTTATATGCACAAGCGTGACTCATCTTCAGTTTGTATTTCCTATGTGCGCCTGCTGCTTTCTTAAGCGTGCCTGGAAGACTAGCTAACCGACGTGTGCCCAATTGCCAAGGCCCCCCCCCCAAACCAGGGGAGGGTAGTATGTGTGACTAATCACCCGACCGACTGTATACACGGATCAACTTTCTCTTCAATTTTCCGTGTATTTATTGTTAATATTTCCACCTCTGCGTGCTAGTTCACCTCCGTAGCTGTAATCTAGCTTATCTAATTGAATACTAATTGTTTTATTCTGTAGGTTGCAGAGCGGGCTCTCTACTACTGGAACAACGAGTACTTGGTGTCGTTGATTGAGGAGAATAATGAAGTCCTCCTGCCCATTCTCTTCCCCTCCTTCTATCGAATATCGCGTGAACATTGGAATCAGACTATCGTCGCGTTAGTATTCAACGTCCTCAAGACGTTCATGGAGATGAATCCTGTGTTGTTTGATGAGCTCACCAAAAATTACAAGACAGAACGGCAGAGGTACGTATAAAATGTGCTTGTTTTCATACTTATTTGCAATGGGGAGAAATGTGCTTCTCTTGTCGTAAAGCTTTACGCTTTCAAATGAGATTGGCTCGAAGATAGTTTAGTAGAAGTTAAACCTACTCATACATTGCCTCGTTTGCGAAAATGGACATTTTAAGTCGAATTGAACTCAACCGTTCCTCTGTTGAATGTATGCCTGATCTCTTGCTTGACAAAATTATACGTTACGATTTTCCTGTTTTTTTTTTGTTTCTCTTCGATTTAATTGGGCTTTGTTAAATCCGCTTTTGGCTACCTCCTTATTACTCATTTTATATGCTTATATTTTTATGTTTACAGATGCATATTAAATTGAGGGGTAGCTAAAACTATTCGCAGAAGTTAAATTTGTTTAGTATGGCCTGGTATTTAGTTAAGCAGACCTACCATAAGCATTCTATTGTTTTCTAAATTTTCTGACACTAAATAAATATAAAATTTCATTGTATATGAATTCCTTTGTTTTTTCCATAAGCCGGACTATTTAGGCAAAGGGGTATATTGTGCGTTAAATTTTTCAATGTGCGTCTGTTATGTGGCAGTTTGTCTCTGCCAAAGGTCGTGCCTATGTCAACCGTTGTAATGGATATAAAATTTACTGGGTTTTTAACTTTGTAGGAAATTCTCGAGATATGAGATTTTAATGTGGATGTGTTTCGATTTTATTAATTACTGTGAATGGATTTTCGTGCTTCTCTTTTTATTCTTATCGGGGTTGACTGCAAGAAATTAACGTAGTCCTCAAAATGTACTTTTTTTTATAAATGGATGTTTTTTCAAGGCTTCTTTTCAGGAGAAAACCGTTCCTCTGAAAAACGTGCCTCTTTATCATCCCCTTCTTCAGAGCACATGGTAGCAATATAAAGGTTTGTCACCACTGATATTTGATGATGCGTAGCTCACTTGCTCCGACCTAGAGAGGTAGTAGTAGTAGGGGCAGGAGGAAGACTCTTTTGTTAGAGATGATTTTTCTTCTTTTTATTAAGAAACTAAACTGCATGTACACATAATTTAGACAGGGCAGTGTAAAGACTTTATTTCCATGTATCCACATTCTGGATCATTAACCTTTCACCTAAGTAAAGCAGTTCATTCATTAAAAATCTATAATTCCGTTCAGAACGTTAAAATACTTGACCTTCCCGTTGAATAACTATAGTGCAAAGCAAAAATCACTGAATGATCTTTTGCTCTGTGACCACCAACTGTAGTCAGTATGCAAAATAGTATTAGTTGCTTCTGTCTACTTTAATTGTTCTCTTAGCTTATTTGTTGCAAAAGTATGCATAAGTGCTCTGATTAACCATTCCAATTAATCAACCAAATAATTAGCTCCGAACATCTTTGGCATGCTTCCCCTCAGATGTTCTTTGGATGTGTCCGACTAATTGAAATCCGGAACATTCTCTCTTGAAGCAATGAATTATATCCCCAATCCGAATATATCACGAGGCGAGTTCCTATTCATGTCCATCCTAACCCGCCTTATTGGTCTTCTTTGTGTTCAGATGCCTTAATAAATTTGCCTTTTTCGCCTCGCTAATAATAAATAAATCATGGATAAGTGGCTGAATGTCTATGTGTGTCGTAAGTGAACAGCTTTCTCGGTCTTTCCTTGGGATACTTTCTCTGCGTACTCGTGGGCGAAGACAGAGTTCATGATATTAAAGTGGATCGGCACGCACCTTGTGATGTGAGTGACAAACCGCCCTGGTTAGTTCTAGTCGAATAGAGTGACATGTTGGAATGTAAGTCGCTATTAAGAGCGGTTACAGAATATCTTTCCTCCACCCAAGTTATGCATATTTCTGTTTTGGCCTTTGGAAATTTCCAGTGGCAATATTACGTTGAAGAAAACTTGAAAATGTGGCTATTTGCTCTGTTACACCATTTCATTTTTTTCGTTACTCCAACAAGTTTCCGTTTCTGAACATGTACACTAAATTCAGATCTTTTGCCAATATCATCGTGTATAAAGAAGTCGATTGATTGTTAGAGACTAAGGACACTTGGTTGGTATAAAGGGCTAACGATCAAGGGTAGTTGGTTCCTGAAGTTCGATATACATTATTGTAAAATACGCCTGAAGTCTTTTTATTTCTCACAGACAAGCATATAAACGCTAAAATAAATTGATCATCTGAGCGTTAGTTTGAGCCATGTTTACTATTTGCCGTAAAATTATGGCTTCATGCTAATTTGCTGGCCTCTTCAATACCAGATGATTCAAGTATGTGCAAATTAGGTACGTTCGAGTTGACTACTCACTAGTGACATATCTTGTGATTCAGATGGAAAAACATAAGCACAGTTTAATTCTGCTCGATGGAAGATCGATTTTGACAATTTGATTACAATTTGAATCTCACTTTCAAAGCATTATAATGACTGTGAATAATTTTACCATTTTTCTTCCACACAGACAAATGAATGTGTTTCTATGATTGATCATTGTTAACCGATACTTTCGTGGTATAGAGTGGATTGTTTTTATTCATTCCATTAGGAATTATTTACACTAGATCACCATCAACATACTGTAGCTATGGAAATCCAGTTCCAACAAGAGGAGTTATGCTTTGTAAGTCAGCGTGAACTTCATAGTCGTTTATGCATAATTTGAATTAAAGGATTTGATTTACTATCTTGCCGGCTGGTAACATGTAAGTTACGTGAGTTTGTTCCCATTTAAGAGAAACATAGAGAAACAGCATTTAATAAATGTGATGCATGAGAAAAAACTTCATTAATATTTATTTTTGTTTCCTATCCAGGGTGGCGAGGTAATAACGTGCTCAAGTAAAATGATTGAAAGTAGAGTTCAAAACAGGATGTTGCCTAATTTAGGTCAGCAGGAATGTTATCCTTTTATTCCTAAATAATTAATTATATGAATTTATTTGATAAGTTTTGTATCTCCTTATTTTTAAGCTTCTATTGCTGGCAAAAATTAAGCAAATGAATTTCATGATCATCTCTCTGAAAGTAATTGCGCTCAATTAATAAAGCATCAATTTAATCAAATCAATCGCGGATACGAGGTGTTTTCGAGTGAGAAGCTATTTTACCGAACCGTATTATTATTACTTGGTCATTGTATTTACAGAATGCATGTTAAATTTACGACATTGGACTTATCACGTTTGTTGAAAGGACCGTGGTCGTATGCCTGGCATACGATCTCTGTCTGGTGCTGCTTCAAATGTTATATATTCATGTAAAAGGAAATAAGTTACGAGTTGCAGCTGCTGCTAATACTATTACCTCGTCCTTAGGAAGACCTCTTCGTTTGAGAGTTTTAGGGGGTGGTTTCGGGGAGGGGGGGTTAGTTTTAAAGGCAGCTGCACAAAATCCTCGTTTGTATAATTGCGCAAGGCCGCCATCATTCGTCATTAAAAGGCATTTCCACTGTTCAAAAACCGAAGGAAGCTTGCTTGCATTGCGGAGCCAATTTCATCTTCACAATGCAATAGAAGAAGCGGGAGTTGGTGTGCTGTTCATTTTGTGCTGCTATCTTGGGGGGGGATAATGTTTCCTCGCTTTTATTTATAGGGAAAGAAGACGCGAAAAGGAGAGAGATGATTTGTGGAGGAGGCTAGAGCAGTTGAACCTGTCGGGTGATGAAAATACAAACGAATTTTACTCCGCAGACGGTTTAACTGGCAGCTTCAATAGCAACGACAGTAAAAGTAATAATAATAGCTCGAATCAAAAGACCTCAGAAAATAAGCCAATTACCACTGGTGATATCCCCTCGGGCAATACCACTAACAATAACAACAGCAGCAGTAGTAATAGGAATGACAATTCATCCTCTAATTCCATCTCCCCCACATCCAGTGCTACGCTCCCAACAAGGGTCTGAATCTAAAGGGTGAAAAAGACCCCACATCCGCTACATCTTTCTCTGAATTAAAAAAAAATCGTCTCCTTAGTACCACTGCCACCATCATACCTGTATATCTAAACTTGATTTGATGACCTGTCCTCTCCCTCCATAATGTAATATACACAAGCCCTCGCCAAAACGTTCTTAAAGTTGTGAAATCTCTCTTAAACTCGCATTTTTGCTCCTTTCTATTTAGCTTTCCTCCTCTCACTTCCCTTCTTTTTGCCTCCATTTTCTCATCCGACTTGATATGTTTTAGCGTGCACGCACACACACATACATACACACACACACTAGTTGTGCGTCCTATCGGGATTTTTCCCCTCAACTCTGGTAGTACCTTTTCTCCGCCAGTCCGTCACCTCCACTCTTCTTCTCAACCTCTATTATATACTGCCACGGTGCTGTGACAAAAAAGAACAGACATTAGTGTCATCATGTGTGGCTTCGCGATGATTGATACATAATTAAAGCTCGCTGACCTGTATGACCTTTGTACGTATTGGCTCACTTAGAAGGGGTGTCGTCTGTAGTAAATCTGTTTTAATCCCAACAGATTTGAGCCCCTTATTTTCGGTGTAGCACACCTGGTAGCTGGTGAAAACTTAATATGGTTATCACTTTTCATGAATTTCATGCAAATCGGTTCTTGTTCGCTCGGCCGACTGAAGCCCATGTATCTCAAACTGTCAGATTTAGGTGATTATGGAATATATGTATATATGCGATCTACTAACTCTGTTGTGTCATTATTGTCGTTATTAGAATACGTGGGCTTAAGGATTTAGAAGTGGTTCCTTATGACTGCCAGAGTAATAACTGATGGTTTAATTGAATTAATAATTAGTTTGTGATGTGTTTTATCTGCCAATTCCATCTTGCTACATTGGCAAACTCTTTTCATTTAGATGTTTCGGGACCTCCGTCTGTGAAGACAGCTAACTACTTGACTTAGGCGTATTATAATCAGTCTCGTACTACCATGCGTCTGTATCGATTTTTTGATTCCTGATATAGTCATATTCATTCATGCGGAGTGACAAAAGAGCAGGTCAAATTTGTACTTGGGCTGCACTAATTGGTGACACTATAGGGGTGTTTTGTCATTGGGTATAAATTGGAAGTCATCAGACGTATAAGGCTTAGGTCAAGGTGAGAGGAGAGGAGAGTTGGCAGAAGAGGAATAGCTATAAACCGGAGGTAGGTCAGATGTCATAGGTAGGAGTTGACTGTGGCAGCTAGAATGCGAAGTGCCATTTAAGTGTTGGCATCGAGCCAGGAATAGGATTGCACCTGGGTATTTAAGGATATAAAGTTCAATGACAGTAGAGGAGGCGATCTTGAATGGAGATAGGGCGTTTAAGAAGTTTTGAATGCCCGAGAGAGGTTTGGTTTATCGGGATGCGTATGATGATTAGATCTTGAAGGTTACCAATGTTTTATCATTTGGCGAACCCTAACAAAAAGGCGAAGAATCGATCGCATACAACTCATCAAAATCTAAATTTGAATTATTTCTTAGCTTTAGTTGATCAAGCACATGCATTTTAGAATCTTATCTGGAGATTATATGCTTGATTCCCATCACCCACTAAAGAAAATGTCATTTGCATGAATTAAGACTTTCCTTTCAAAAATCGGTTTTGTTTCGATAACTGTATGAGTTTAAAGGGTGGGAGACGTGATTGGCACCGTGCATTTATGACTATGTACAACCTGACAACTCTCATTTGTGATAACCTATGTTAGAAATTGAGGATTTAGTTCAGGTATCGTACGACTGTCATATGAGCAAAGTATTGTTTAGTATTGTTAGTACTAATTACTGGCATTGGGGGCAGTTTTGTTGTGGGATGGGAGGGGAATTGAAGGTCACCAATAGGAAGAGGATAAGTGCAAGGTCAGTGGATACAATACTAAGGAGTACGATTATCACATAATTGAGAAATAATAGAAGGTAGCTGGGATGGGGTACTCAAGGGTAGAAGTTTGGTGGGAAGAATTGTGCACGGAGAATGGCTGGCTGAAGGACTTTCCTGTTCAAATTGGTAAGTAGAGATGAGGTATGCGTACAATTTGCAGACATATTTAGAAGCTAACATAAGGGGGGAGCATTGTTTTGAAGACGATTTGAGTCTCACTCAAAGTTTGAAAAGCTCACCAATTTATATATTCATTGTGACGAGAATCTATCGATTAATAGAGAATCTCTTTGTCGTGAAACCTAAAATCATAAACTTAGACATCCAAGTAACGGCCATTCATATCCAATTCATTGAAAGTGCCTAAACCGAGAAGGTACAACTGAAGCAAGAAAATTATGAGATTTATTTTTTGAAGGTGGAGCTGAAATGCAAGAATCTCTATTACCATATTATATTTATTTCAAATGGCAGGCGTTTTGATAGCTATCATTACCCCTTTAGCTAACTTCGGGCTTCAAGGAGGAAAGAACATCAAAGTAGCAGAAAGTCGAGGGGTGGGGAACAGAAGAGTGATTCACAGATGTAAGAGACAGACAGACACAAAGGCAGAGAAAAGGTAAGATGAGTACTGTTGAAGTGGTCGAATATGACATTCAGTGGGGTCGTGGTAGTTGAAAGTCAGAAGTTAACTGCCAGTTAATAGACTTTTTCGCCGTATGAGTATACGTTGCCCAAGGTGTACCACGTGGAGGGAAGTCTATCGCACACCCCCTATTAGCATAATTTCAGTACTTTTTGTTGTCGCTATCGATTTATTCCTAAGACTGTATTGGGGTCTTGTGTTCTGTTGCCACCTACCATGAATTTCATTGTACAAACTAATCTTAGCTTTTTTAACTGTCACCTCAATACTTGGCAGGTTTTAAATGCTGAGAGACGTTGCGAAGCCCATTAAGGCAAAAAATGGATTATGTAGGGTTAGATCGAAGCCAATAGAGAAAACTAGCTGCAAGGTAAAAATATTTATTTATATTAAATGTAGGTGTTTTGATAGTTATCATTAGCCCTTTAGCTGATCTCGGGCTTCACAAAAAGTCGAGAGGCGGACAGAATAATGATTCATGGATTTAAAAGGGACAGACAGACACAAAGGCGGAGAAAAGGTAAGGTGAGTACTGTGAA
>UZAE01013131.1:0-26117 GCA_900617975.1 Rodentolepis nana | reverse complement strand
AATAATCTTCTCTGGTAATAAAATGCATAAAAAATTATTGGTAGTGGAAGAAAAAAATTGAGGATGTTTGAACAATTCCAGAATTGAATCAACGGCAGGCAAGCTTTGCGTAGCAATAAAAAATCGGGATATAGCAGTGCAAATCAACTCAATTCATCCAGAATGGGGTGTACGATAGACTTATCTCCACGTGGTGCACCCTGGGCAACGTATACTCATACGGCAAAAAAGTCTATTAATCGGCAGTTGACTTCTGACTTCAAACTACCATGACCCCGTTGTATGTCGTATTCAACCCATTCACAGTACTCACCTCACCTTTTCTCTGCCTTTGTGTCTATCTGACTCTTTCACATTTTTGAATCATTATTATGTTTCTCACCCTTCGACTTTCTGTATCTTTGATGTTAGTTCCTCTATGAAGCTCGAAGTCAGCTAATGGGCTAATGACAACCATCAAAACGTCTGCCATTTGAAATAAGTAAATCTTAGCTTAATTCAGCTCACCCAAGACGAACTCATTTTCAACGAGCTAAAATAGTAATCTATGTCTCCTTGGCTGATTACCTTCTTGACCCTCGTAGAGGTAGAGAATATCCTCCCACTCCGTGTAGAGCATGAAGTCGAGCATCGCCGGAGCCTTAAGAGGTCGGAGTTTTACTATGTTTATCGCTCCGCTCAGGTCGCTCTCCGATGTGCCGAAGTGATGTGCGTCGGCGATTGTGAAAAGGAGAACTTTGTGCTGTATTGTCATTGACTTGATTATCGTCAAGGTCTCCGGATGCACCGGTGCGAATATAGCCACTACGCCATCAGCCACAAGTTCGCAGACTGAAATGGAAAGCATGGCATATTTATATAATGCCTTTTCTTTAAATATTATATCAAGGGGGGGGGATTTTGTTCCGTTGTTCACCCTCTTCCAGATTAGGAGATACTACAGTGTCTACAAAACTGGTAAGCCAAAAGGCAAGACTGACATCAAGCAGAATGCTATTGAAAAGTGAGTAAGTGCGACAGCAATTGGTACCGCACTGGTGATGGCCTGATGGCCTGTTTTTTTCAAATGTGTATAGGCTACTCCTGACAACCAGACAATTAATTAAAACAATTAATCCAACCAATTCTCTGGTTACTTGACCAATGACTGTCAATGACATGATCAAGCCACTAGGTTGATACTGGTTGAAAGAGTCAAACAGTGCCCTAGTCAGATAAAAACGCCAAATTAATATTTATACTCAAGTGAATACAAAAATCTGCTAATACGGATGCTCTCTCTATTCAAAGCTTTAGGCAAATCCAATTAACAGAATGGCCTATCGCAATGATCGGTTTTGATTAATATGAGATGAGGTGGGATAAATCGATTTTCTCATGGTTTTAATCCTCCGAGTCGAAATATTCTTTTTCCACCTGAGCGTCCTGAAGAAAAATATAATTAAAACATCAATAGCCGAACCTAACCATTTATATTTATTTTTTCAAATGGCAGGCGTTTTGATAGCTATCATTAGCCCTTTAATTGACTTTGGGCTTCACAGAGGGAAGGTTCATCAAAGTAGCAGAAAGTAGAGGGGTTGGGAACAGAAGAGCGATTCACAGATGTAAAAGAGGCGGACAGACACAAAGGCAGAGAAAAGGGTAAGTACTGTGAAAGGGGTCAAATATGACAAGCGGTCGTGCCATGGTACTTTGAAGTGAGAAGTCAACTGCCAGTTAATAGACTTTTTTGCCGTATGTGTATACGTTGCCCAGGGTGCACCACGTGGAGATAAGTCTATCGTACACCCCATTCTGGATGAATTGAGTTGATTTGCACTGCTATATCCCGATTTTTTATTGCTACGCAAAGCTTGCCTGCCGTTGATTCAATTCTGGAATTGTTCAAACATCCTCAATTTTTTTCTTCCACTACCAATAATTTTTTATGCATTTTATTACCAGAGAAGATTATTTTTACATCGTTATCTAATGGCAGCTTTTAAATTAATAAATGTAACTTAAATGTAACTTCTTAAAGTAATACAGCAACTTAGACATCTTGGTAGTGAAGTCAAAGATTTATTGCCTTCATCTTAGCAAACCATATTTCGCCAAGCGCACAAATAGGCGAAAGATAAACAAGTGTCTTGAAATTAAAGTGGATTCTGGAGATCAAATGATTAAACTGAAACTGGACATTTTACTTTATAAATGTTTTGACACCTTTCGACACTTATTGAGGCTATCGCAAACCGCCTAAAATTTTAATGAGACCGACACCAAAAGACACTTTGCTCAATAGTACATCGTATTATTAATTCATGGATTTAAATTCTGCTACCAAGTCCATACTCATTCTCCTCTCAGGTAAAGAGGGGTATGGCTATTTAAGCACCATAGTCATCACTAATCTCTATTTATTTTTTGGATAAAGACACCGAAGGTAATTTATGCCTTCAATGATGGCTATGAGTCACAAACGGAACTTTCTTGGCTTGTTGTTCACACTTCATCGACGTGCAAATCAGTAGTGGGAAATGAATTACTAGTAGAAGTGGAGATTTCGAACAGCTCCTTTACTTCTTACTTCACCTTTTTAACGAAGGTCACTTGTCAGTCAGTCGATAAGAATGCCGTCATTTCTGACTCCATCCCCTTGTCTAATCTCTCTTCTGTTTCTCCCTAAGCCCTCTCCCGTGCCCCACACACTTCTCCAAATTCAAGCCAATCTTCTCAAATTTGTAAGCTGACCTTTTCAGAAGTTTTCCCGCAGTCTGCCACCTCTCTTCGATCACAAAATCAATCGGTGGAACTAGATGTGAACCAATGAGCAATGACTTAGTTCAGGTTGGCTTGACAGAAGTCTTTATCAATGCTTGAGCCACTTTTAACTAGTTCCTTTACCTCTGGTATTTAGATTACAATTTTATTTCCCTATTTTGACTTGAACCTAATGTCATATCATTTTTAGTATCATTTATCTAAGTGTTAAATGCAAATCAGAATTTCGTTTCCTAGTATTTATCCTACCTACTAGTCCACTCCACCCATTCTCCTTAGTGCCTATTACCTCTTTTGAATCTGGTTTCCCTTCTGATTTGATCTCATGTCACAATTTTGAAGTCAAATGTCAATTATTTGTAGATATTGTCCTTACTTATTTTATAATAATCGAAGACAAGAGTTCCAATCTTGATAAGCATCAGTTACTAATCGGTAACGTCTACACTACTCTAGCCTAGAATTTGAGAATTTAATTAGTCAATTCCATCATTATAAACGATGACCTTGGATAATAACTTTTAAACGTAACCAATCAACTAATGTAACGGTAATTCGAGTTATGTTTGTGGGTACAAAATTTACCTGACTATGACATGTGCCAATCAAGTAATAGCTTATCTGATCTATTAAATGATAACCTGCAACAAATAGGCAGACGAAATAGTAAAGCTACTTTTGGGTCTCATAATTATAGATTCATGCTTCAAATTGAGTTTTCTTTCTTAACAAACTATTAGGATGAAATTACTTGGGTGTATCCCGACCACAAGGGAAAATTGATAATCTGTATCACTGTCACAAAGCACTTGAGATCTTTTTTATACATTTGAGGCGGATGATTTTTTTTGCAGATATTCTTCCTCCTCCCGCTTATCATTTGAAGGCGACGGTTTCTTTGAGATGACAATTGCCTCCACCCTCCCTCCTTCCCCCACCCCCCACCCCCCACCCCCTCCTTTCTTCCTTCTCATTACATTCCACCGCACATGTCTTGTGATATCTGTATCCACGGCGAAAGACCATTAATGACAATGACGGAGAAATAGGTATTCTAGCATCTCCTTCCCCCACCCCCCACCCCCCTCCCTCCCCCTCCTCTCTACCCTCCCCAAACCACAAGTACCCTAAATTTCTCTTTTTTACAATTTACTATTCCAACAAAGGACTTCCCAAGGGAGTTTAATATTACCGCCCTAATTTTTGGCTTTTTGTTTTATTTTAGAAAAGAGGACCTGTTGTCCGATAATGACGGTGACAAGGCCTACTTTTTATGCGTACAAGTGGTCTTAGTGTTTTACATATTTGATGAAAAAATGCTTTAAATCTAAAAGTACATTTTCACTTATCAAACGCAAGGAGTGCTTTCCATTATCCTACCCATTATCATTGCGTATTTTTGGTTAATTATCGTCGTTTTTTTAAAAATCGGTCAAACGGCGTACCGCCTTAGGTACGGTAAATGACACAATTACCCCAACCCGATACTTAAAAAAGTAGGAATTTTTGGTCTCTTCCCTCGCCTTAGTGGTTTTCCCCTTGGCTGATTCAATCGACCATGATGACAGGCTGTCAATTATGCCGCTGCGCCATGACTAACCCCCCGTTCATTCCTATAATGGCTATCATTTGTGTATTGTCTAACCCCCCCCCCTCCCTCTTAACTTCTCTCAACTTTACATTCTCTATTTAGAGAGATTATTCATCCTATGGACAAAAAGTGGCTGCCTCCGCTGAGTGGCATGTTAGTGAGTTTTATCGATTTGTTTCGCGAATAAATTACGTTGAGTAGTTAAGCTGTCATCAATTGTTCAGATTGATATTTTCCCAGTTTTATTACTATTCGCCTTGCCAACATGTTTTAAAACCCCCGAAGGCATCAGGGGGAGTGAGCGTGGTCTTGATCGCCACTTGTTGCAGTGTATCAGCTATAGCTGACATGGAAGTCAAACTAGGCCGATTTAAGGACATATTCAAATCGTTCTCACACAAAAGGAAATTGGTCATTTTCTTCAACACTATCGCTTTCGTATGTAAACGGATGAACAACTGAGTAGACGAAAATTTGGCTTGAAGTGAAAATAAATGCACACATTATTGGTCTATGATAAGTTTTAAAGAATGTAAACGCATGAATTATTGCTTTGGTGTTCTAAGGAGTCTGTTTTAAATAAAGTGAACCAATAGACAAGCCCTAATTGTGAATACTTAAGGGGTCAACAAGTACCGCTCCACATTAATAATAATCGCGTTGTCCAGACGGCTGATAAGTGAAAAGTATTAAGTTCACTTATTTATCTACTTACTCTACCCGATTGGGGTGTGCGGTAGACTTGCACCCTGGGCAACGCATACTCATACGGTAAACAAGTCTATTAACCGACAGTTGACTTCTGACTGCAAACTACCATGACCCGACTGTGTGTCATATTCGACCACTTTCACAGTACTCATCTTACCTTTTCTCTGCCTTTATATCTGTCTGTCTCTTTTACATCCATGAAACACTCTTCTGTCACCCCCCCTCTCGACTTTTTTCACTTTGATGTTCGTTCCCCTCTGTGAAGCCTGAAGTCGACTAAAGGGCTAATTATAAATATCAAATCGCCTGCCATTTGATATAAATAAATATATAAATATATACACTTACTCATTTGGAAAAAAATTAACTCTCCCACTTTAATAAATATTTCAGAAGAATTTGAAAATACGAGTTTATTAAAAGCTAAACACGAGCGATGTATCGATCTTGAACATCACCGAATTATTAAAACGCGTGAAGATGACCTTTATATTTTCACCGAAGAAAGTTTAAATAAGACGATTAATGTGCACAAATTTTTCTTTTAAGGTTCCAAACTAAATGAGAAATAAAACTTTAAAAAAGCCACTTAAACTAATTTTAAGCCTCTCCACCCCCCACCCCCCCCACCCCCNNNNCCCCCCCCCCCCCCCCCCCCCCCCCCCCACCCCACTTTATCTACTTTCCGTATTGAGACAAATCATAAAAAAGCAATGGAAGTATTGCACTGAAATAATTCCTTTTAAAGCCCTTTACAAAACTAGACAGCTATGTTTGGCCTTTTAAGTCACTGTGTTCAATGGTGAAATATGTTTAACTTTTGCTCATATCAAATAAACACGAACAATGACTTCCACTTGTTAAAGAAATCACGTTTCGAAGTCTAGCAGAGCCGCGTTCCTTGTGTGCTTTTGGTTAGGGGTAGGGAGTGGCTTTTGCATTCCACCCGAAACTCAGTGGATTCAATTCAAAGCCCACCACCACCACCACCACCACCACCGCCGCCAGCACTAACATCACAGTCGGCGAGCATTCAGCAAGAGAGAGAGAGGGGGGGAGGGAGGGACTTTGAAATTGTGAGTTTTTTCTTCCGCTTGTGCGTTCACAATATCTCCAAATGAGGCCACTGGGACAAGACACTCACTCACAAAGTGTTGGAATAACTCACCCCACCAACTCCGTGTTTGCCATCGCAACACTAGGCCAGGAAATGGTGAGAGAAGAGAACCGTTTATTCCGCAACTCTCTTGGTCGTTAACACAACTGGGACTAACTAGGTGTGAATCGGAGTGGCTCTCTCGCCCCCTCTCTCTCTCTCTCTCTCTGGGTGTGTATGGTGTTTCCTGGCGATGTGAATCAGTTTGCAAGAATTGAAGACAGATGTGTAATGCTCCTTCATTGGAGGACAAATTTACCCTAAGCATTGTTACTAACGTGAATGCGTATTTAAGGACTTAGTTGCTTAAAAAGGACATTGAATAGGCTATTACAATTTACAAGTTCACACAGAAACTTTTCAACTCAATTCGATTTGAATTCAAATTTAATAATAATAATGATTATTATTATATCAAATGGCAGGCGTTTTGATTGTTATCATTAGCCTTTAGTTGACTTCAGTCTTCACAGAGGAGAAGGAACATCAAAGTGTAAAAAATTCAAGAGGGGGGGGGGGACAGAAGAGTGTATCAAAGACGAAGGTAGATAAGGTGGAAAAAAGGTGGGATGAGTACTGTGAAAGTAGTCGAACATGACATACAGTGGGGTCATGGTAGTTTGAAGTCAACTGCCAGGTAATAGACTTTTTTGCCGTATGAGTATACGTTGCCCAGGGTGTCCCACGTGGAGGTAAGTCTATCACACACCCCAATTTAATAATAATATATCAATCAAAAAATTGTCAAAATTCTAACAAAGAATTCCTTTTCTAATTAACCTCCTGTCTTTCAAATGAGTTTTGAAACCACCACAAAACACGACGCTATTTGTTGGTGGCGAATTTTAAAATGTGTCCTCTCTTTATACTCAAAAATCACAATCGCATTTTATGGAACAAGATATTTGTATCTATGTATGGTCTACTAAACTATAACGTGAGTGGATATGCTCCTTCAATTCGACTTTGTTTCTATGCTTTTAAGTAGAAGTATAGCTACTCAATCTTCGTTTTCAGTATCAATTCTTTGTTTGGACTTCTAAAAAATCTGCTTTTCTTCATTTTACAACTCAACCCCAACGCCTGTTAATTTTTAAAAAATTTCCCGTTAAAACCTATGACAAATCAAAGGATAAAACAATCGATTAAAAAATAAATGTATAAAAAATTAGAGGTAAATGGAAAGGTTTGTAATGGTGGTAGATGATTCAAATTAGATAATCGAAGATGACTGGTTTCTGGGTTCTTAACTGAATTTTCTCTGCATTTTGAACTAGTATTTCAGCGTTTAAGCGTTCGACCATATTATATTCTGAGCAAAGAGAAAAGTGAAGTCGGAAGTTTGTAAATTGACCTTTTCCATCAGCTAACGCATCAACTTATTACTAGTCAAAACATTTCGGATTCCTTCCATTTGATATAATGCAACAGCTACTAACAGATATTAAGTAGAAAGTATAAATTATTAGTTCAATAGAAGGAAACTTCAGTGATTCGCAATACTTAAAGTAGACAACAGTAGAGGCCCCAAGCTAACTGAATGCGGGCTTCCAGTCTTGATAGATCAAGCCGAAGCTCATTCCGTGCAGACAGTGGTTAGAATGGGACATATAGTCACCTTCATAGCCATTGCTTCAGATATGAAGTCTGCCGTTTTACTTTTGTCAGTTCTATTCTTTATACTTCATGGTTCCTATTTACATCTTCCACGCGCCTTATGCCCTTGCATCACTATATGTTGTGACCCATCGAAGGCCACTTTAGACTATACTCTGTACAATAAGGAGGTTTAGATGAACAATGGTGTTTGGGAATTAATAGAACCAATTCAAGTTTAGTCAAGAGAGATCTTATTTGACGGATGTTAATCATAATTACCGTTATTAACATTTCTTTCTTGTAAGAAATCGAATTCTGCCAACCCTTTTATTAGCCAGACTAAATCAATTTACTTTCCATACTGCCGATCGAATGAGCACCTGACCCGTGAGAACTGGTTTGGCAAACGAGCTCAGGAACCTCTTGCGTACTAAGGGACTGAGGAGAATGCTATATGACCTCCAAGCAAACAATCCCTGAAAAGGACTCGAGCCCTGGAACTACAGATTTTATTCATTAAAGGGGGTTAATTGGAAATGTAAAGTCCAATCTAATCTCAAATCAAAAACGAAAATGAAATTGAATGAATATCAGCAAACAGAGAGTAAAGATCGACGCACGTAAAACTGATAAATTGCCAAGAATTGAAGACACATCATCCAAAGTTGTTCAGTCTCATTTGAATGGTGGATATGAAATCACAGCATTTGTTACTTTTAATCATAAATTCTAAATTGCACATCCTCTGTCACAGAGATTAGGAAAAAAAACCCTTGGTTAAATATTAAAATGGCAGGTAGATTCGTGCCTATTCTTCGTTAAAATATTAAATTTTATGCCCTATATATCTTAATTCATTCTTCTGCTTTAGGTAGGAAATTTGCACCAACTCTAAACTCACTTTCTTGTGTTAGAAATAAATCGCGTTGAAGTGCCTTCTCTAAAGAATTTGTGTCTAGATGTTATTGCCAAAAACTTTGATTTATTTATCACAAAGTGCCCACGTTGTGACGAGGAAAAGTACCGCTGGCGAGTTCCTCGCCCCGAAAGTTCCATCATATCGCCGATTGCAGATATGATTTTCAAGGAACTAGGCGAAAGGAGACTATTGAAATGGAAATACTTATCCTTATTTTCAACGCGGTATGCTAATTTGAGTTCAGTCACACTGCGTGATATCCACGTTTCCCCATCGTCGTTATCTTTTTTTCGAGGCTCTACTCTTTATAGTATTAATGTTGCTGATGTAACGGGTATAGATCTGGACGATTTAGCAGGCAGTTTGAGTGATGGCACAATTAAGAGCCTTCACACACTCAAACTGTATAGGCTGCCTATGAAGATGGTGACAAAATTGTCGGACATGAGAGCTTTGGGACAACTTCAAAATTTGCAGTACCTGGATATCCGTTGTATGCCATTGGACAGTGAAGGTTTAAGCATTTTGGTGAAAAATCTTCGATTGAAGCACCTTGATATAACGGAAACCATGGTCGATGATATAAGCTGCTTGACGGTGTTGAGAAATCACCTCAATGTGCTCATAATGCATCAGCTTGACGTAGGACAAGACGACTGCTTCAATCAGATGCTTTTAACAATTTTAGAATTAAAGGAACTCCGTCAGCTTGATGTATCAAATCTCTCATACAGCTCACCATCACGGGTTGAAGCAGTGGACGCACTACTTGAACCCGAACAGCTTCCACATCTGGTGCATTTGGAAATGAGTGGCAATCCATTTCAATGTACTCTCAGAGATCTTCAGTGAGTTTACCACTCCAATGAACTATAGCATTAATTATATATATTATTATGTATTATTATATTATTAAACAATCAAATTCTACTTTTGTCTGTTTGAGGCGTCCAAATTGCACTTGTATGTTGTAACAATTTCTCTTTGTCTTCAAGTATACTAATCAGGAATAAGAAGAATTTGAAATACCTTGGGGTTGCCGAATTTTCGAAAGAATTGTTGCCTGATGAATATGCAGTAGGGAGACTTGCAACCAAATATTCGCACATTGAGGTGAGAAGCAAACACGGTCTTTTTGACATTACCGCTTGGTAAATGCGCGAATTTAAGCCCAAACACTAAGCACAAGAACAAAAACAACGCACATTCGTAAAATTTTATGCCCAGGTTAAATAAAGATCTCTTCTTCCAGATAATCGGCGGATTGAGCGAGACAGAGGTGATGAAAAGATTGGAAACGTTCCTGAAAACTCGAGATATACTCTTCAATGGTACCTTAGTGCAACTTGCTACTGCAATAGAACATGGGCATTACCTCCCGCCTAGTCTATTTGAAGTAAGTGGAAGCTTTACAAGATTGACTGGGAAAATTTTTTCTATCGATTTTGTGTGTGGGTGTGTGTGTGTGTGCGTACGTGTGTGTGTGCGTGGGTGTGTGTGCGTGTGCGTGTGTGTGAGAGAGAGAGATAGCCCTAATTATTTGCTTATTTTAGAAAATAATGGACATTTTGGAAAAGGACTTTGAAGAACGCTATGAATTGCATAAGGCAGTGGTTCTTGCGATATGCGCAAGGCTAGTAGAGACCGATTGTGAAGATATTCCCTCTGGACTTCTGCAGAGAATGCTCAATTACACACAATTAATAATTGAAGAGGAGTTGGGATGTAATTCTTATATTTGCAGCAGTAGCATTAGCCGTAACAGTAGTGATTCCAGTGAATCCAACGATTGTGATGAAAAGCTAGATAGTCAACTTGAAGCTTTGGTTAGTGCCGATAGTGTCATTCGGAGTACCGATGCTGACAATGATTTTGATGAAGAAGTGACTGGAGGTGGTATCAATGGTTTTGGCAGTGTGGATGAGGATGGTGATGATATTGACATTAATTATCTCTACGTAACCTATTGTCTCAAAAGTTTAAGAATGTTCTATTGCCTCGGCCGAGTCGTAAGTTCCAATTCCCAGCTATACCATTTATATAATACAAATTGATTTGTAATGTTTTTTTTGCTTAAGGTACTCGATAATATCAGAATTTGTAGAGGCATTTTTAAAAGCCTCCAATATGTCAGGAGTTCGACTGTGAAAACATGCGCTTTATTACTTCTGAGTGTAGTCTTTGATCGAGTGAGTGAACTGTTTTATCAGTTTGAGAGCAAGTGTCATAAAGAGGTATAATGAAACAAGAAAGTCATTTTACATAAAATTTCCACAGTTTTGTATTAACCACTACGATTTAACTATTCCACAAAATTCGCACATTTTGCTTTATCAGAAAAGCGTGTAGTAAGATGATGTGGTACAAGAAAAATTACTTGTCCAACGTTTATAAATTTAACTTAGAGTAAAAATAGTTGCATATCCAATATGCCTTGATCGCAAAATTTGCCATTAATGTTTTGTCAACTTATCCCTTCAACTTGAATTGATGCTTTACACGTTTGCTCGCCATTCTTTTTGCTTGGCAGTTGTCTCCGAGCGAATGGGAAGAAATCTGTTCGGAAATCTCGTACGTTCAGAGTTTGATCCAGTGTGCAGCTGAAACTTACATTAGTAGATATGAGATGGAAGAATGGTTGGCAGTACATGGCGTCAACAACTTTCCCTATCTTCGTCAATTTTATGAAATAAACATCGGTGATTTTGACGTTCTTGGAACTTTGAAGGAATTTATTAGTAAAAGATATCAAGTGTGTGAAAACTTTGTCAATTCGGGTGGTTTGGAAGTATGCGAGTTAATATTAGAGGTAAGCATTGATTTGATGCTGCAAAAGTGCTTTCTATACATAAACGGCTAAGAAAATTTGTTGAAGGCTTGTAAATAGTAACTCCGGCATCTTGATTGCTTTTAATAAAAGAGGTACTTTGTGATTTCATCTATTTTATTGTAGAACTTGGATGCGACCAACACTTCACCTGAAGATGAAGCCTGCCTTAGAGAAATATTGCAAATTCCAAGGTCATATGGTCTTTTTGATGCTTAATTTTAGCGACCTTAAGGTTGAAGTCATGCCTTTGTGAAATGAATAAATGCATGGAAAAATCATTATTTTGTATTTCTATTTCTGCATAGTGGCACATTTCCAGCAGATAGGGTAAAATGTAAGGAATCTAAAATACAATCACGTTTGGTCTCTATTCAACACCATCTTGTCAGACTAGGAACGTTGCCTTGCGAAATGATACCGAATTGCATAAATTACTACTATAAATGAAGCAACCAGAAGTGGATGGTTGATGACACACTTCTACCCCAACGAATGGCCTTTTCTCTTTACTTTCGTGCATTAAGCTAAATTAATCCGCCAAAAAAACAGTAATTACCACCACTAGGTATCTTAAAGAAACCACACCAAACAGCGAACTAAAGGCGAATGGAAATCTCGCATTAAGAGACAGGCCAATACATTAAGATGAAATACGTTTGTAAAATAGATTTACCACTTTTCAACACCAAGGAAAAGTTCCTCTGAAAAATAAAAACAATCCGTAAAAACTATGGCTTCATGGCCTATTAAAGCAAAAAGAAATGCCACAGTTCAGAATGAGTAATATATTGCACAGACATGTACGGTAAGAGAGAGAAAGCGCATACAATAACTGAGCTAAATCAATTGACCTTCACAGCCACTAAGAGCCCACTTGTGGTGCACAACTTCCAATGCCTCCCATTCGGCCTTGAAAGCCTTCTGCATATCCGGTGCCTGCTGTTGAGAAGCCATTGTAGGATCAGGCATCATTGGGGTCTGACTTGCAGCTGTATCTGATCCCAAAACCAATTCATAGAGGCTTCTCAGCCCAAAGATATTTAAGAAGTACCATGAAGCAGAGCTCACCCTGGAGATCGGGTAAAAAAAAATTGCACTAGTTACCATGAGGCATCAAGAGAAACCAGGGTCTCACAACCACGCTGTAACATAGGCTTGTATCTATACGTGAGAGGGAAGGGTACCTTCGTTGTAAGGAAACCCGAAAATGCCCAGTTAATCCAACCACCAATAACAAGCATGGGAATAACTTGAATTATGTTGCCCTTCATCATCTCTCTAAGCATATTTGGATCTGAAAGAAAATAAAAGTGAATGCACGTTACCAGTCATCGGATTCTTAGCAATGTGCTCTCGCTTTTGGGTTCTGAGAAATCCGGTATCACTGTCATTAAAGAAATGTTTGCGCATTTTAAAACCCTGAAACTAACTAAGAAATATCATAACCTACATTGAGAGTAATATAATTTCCATTTTCTCGTATTAGCCGACATCGAATAAGAACATGACTAAAAGATAAATGAAGACGAAAATGCAAACCTATCTGACATCGATTGCAAATCAGCCTTCTTATCAGTTACTATCAACAGAGTCAAGTAATGTCGAATAACCCCAAAGAAAAATGTTATAAGGACAATGGGTATGAATACCCAGAACCTAATGGCTGAATCCAAAACCAACTCCGCCATATCGACAAAAAGCCACTACCGGTACCTCAAATCAACCACCATGTGCTATATTGCATATAACAAAATATTAAGTACACTGGTTAAAGACAACTAATTCAATTTGCATCAACGGCAAATAAGCATAATATTTACATATTTTCACTGATATTTTATTAATACGCAATTAAATTTAAATAGTTAGCAATGTATTAGAATTTGGAAAAGGAGCATACATACATTTGATTTAGATTTATATAGATATTTGATGCTGTAGACTTACTAGTTCATTTGTTTACACGCATTTAAATTTAACATTATGGTTTGATAGACGCGAAATCTCGGACAGCAATAAATAAGAAATGGAGGAAGCGAATTTGCACTATTACTTATTTATTTATCAACAATTTAGTGCAATTTTGGGTAATTGATGCATATAAGTATGGTCCTACCACCAATTTAACATAATTCCGATGGCAAGATGTGAATTTACTTTAAAAAATTGATAATTCTCGATTTATGAAGGGATGCACCTTATTTTCATTGACTTTTACCTATCTAAAGTGTAATAATCCTAGTAGTTGTTAGATTCAGGTTCCAAACATATTGCTTAATGGTAATGATTTCTGTGATATTGCTATGTCATTAATTGATGTATTGCATATGTGAACCCTCCGCATGAGAAATTACCTTGACATCAACAGATAAAATGTCATTCTTCATAGATTAATTGGCTATGTTTGCATTTAATACGTTTACAAGATATCGAAATAAACGCATTTATCTTATGTATAACCTAGGAACGCTTATCTAATTGATATATAATTCGTTATCAGTGTACAAAGAATCGCTTCCTATACTCGAATATAATTACATAAATAAATACAAAGTTATGGTCGACGTTCTTCTATTCTTTTACCTCGCTGATCAAGTACAAGTGCATTTTTATGTTTCGTAAGTGAGCAAATAAAACAAGATATAAAATCTTTATTCTGGCGTCTGCATTGATTATGAGTGAAGTTAATAGAATTTTCTATATTTGATTCAATTAAAATATTATTTTTATTTTGAATCTTATTGAAAGTAAAAATTGTAAATTTTTAAATGCACTGATTATGAGTAGTGAGACGATATTTACAAGGCAGAATTATGTGACGGTTGAGCATAGATTTTTCTCAACTAGATTTTCAAAAAAATTAATTTTAAATATTTTTATAACTTCTTTTTTAAGCATTATACTAATATGGGACATTAAAAATTACTGAAAAAAATTGGACTACTTATGATCTTCGTGAGGGGTGTGCGATAGACTTACCTCCACGTGGTGCACCCTGGGCAACGTATACTCATACGGCAAAAAAGTCTATTATTCGGCAGTTGACTTCTGACTTCAAACTACCAAGACCCCACTGCATTTCATATTCGAATAATTTTACAGTACTCACCTCACCTTTTTCTACCTTTGTGTCTGTCTGTCTCTTTTACGTCTGTGAATCATTATTCTGTCCCCCTCTCGACGTTTTGCCACTTTACTGTTTATCTTCCTTTCTGTGAAGCCTGAAGTCAACTAAAGGGTTTTTATGATACCTATCAAAACGCCTGCCATTTGAAATAAATATATATAAATGATCTTCGTGATAAGCGTTTGACTCTTTTCGCAATAGCTAGAATGAACAACTCGTTGTAAACATTGCAAGGCAATTTACAATGCCACAAGGAATGGAGACAGGGAAAGAGATTTTCACTACGCCACGTCTCCCGTCGTCGCCATATCTATAAGCATTATTAGTAAAAATATCCATTTATGAAATCATTTTAATCTTCCAACCCACAACAGATTCACAAGAGATACACCTGAAAGCATGTAAATTCTGCATTGGGATTCTGAAACCCCAGTCTTTACTACAGAAGCTTCTCAAGGTTTCAAAAATTATTCGAGATGGATACAAAGCTCAAAATTATTGTAAACAAATTCGACCACTAAATGTTTGGTGAAATAGTTTTTATCCGGGTAAAACTAAATTTTCAAAATGCTGTTAAGTATTTTTAAGCAGTAGACAGTAGAGTCAGCTGGCAATATTCACGATTAGGATAGACATCTTGATATTTGGGTACTGAGACCACATTTGAATGCAACTAGCGCAGTTGTACTTTGTACCTTAAAACTCAAAATTAAGTTATTCTTGGCTTATTTATTTTCTCATTGATTACAAATCTAGTTAAGTTCCCCATTGTAGGTGGGCAAATCTCTCCATAAAACTTATTAATTTATCAGTAACTAGTTCCAGCACGATCTACAAAATTATAAAGGGTGTACATCCATACTTTATAAATACACTAGTTTTAGCCATCTAGTTAAAGTATTTAAGCTATATTAATGCAAAAAATATTTGCCGTAAAAATAATATGTTAGAATCAATATCTACTACTATTGACTTAACATTTATTTGAACGAATTTATTTATATTATGGTTGTAAATGGTGCAAAAGCTGCAAAGGTAAGAATTTTTGATATGGCCTTTTCATATCGTGGTGTTGTTGGGGTGTGAATGTAACCAATGTGATGTCTTAGGAATTCAATGAGTTTGTTTAGATTACATAAAACAAAACAAACAGATCATAACCGTTGGATTGTATTAAGTGCTTTTATTGTCATACCAAGTATACGTATTTATTATATCAACCATAAAAGATGGAGTGCATAGAAAGCATTTTTTTAGTTAAAGTTTTTCGAATTCATTGTAAAGATATCAATAATTCGAAATTTTAAGCCATGCTCTATTTTAACTAGTGAGCATAATTAACGTGGTATATTATTGAGCCAATAGTTTAGATGTGATATTAAATACCAATTAAATTTTAATAGAAAAAGAATAAGGAACACGGAGATCAGTTAATTATGCAAATCTAGATGACGACTGTATTCTCTTCATTTTTATGGGAGTCAATATCCGACTAAAATTATAAGACTCATATTTCGGTTCCAAATCATAAATTAGTTATTTGTAACAGAAAAATTTGAGATCCATGCTTTGGATCTACCTTCAAAACATATTTGAGATGAGTAACTTATAAATATTGCTAACTTTCCATTTTCATTTGTTGAAACGTAATGCCACATGAGTAAATCTTGACGAAAATTCAGCAATTCTCATGACGAAATTACCTAATATGAAACAAATCCCGATATTATCTAAGATACCTCAAAAATTTATTTGGTTTGCGATGATAAAGACGATACTGGCATTGAATTTAGTCATCAAATACGATTTTGGGTGACTTAATAATTCAATGAATATTAGTGGTCGATTGTTTCAAAGGTCTCTCCACTCGTGACCTCATTTCCGCCCTAACGCATTTAGTAGCTCGTTGCACATTCCAGAATGCACGGGCGAGCAGAGAACTACTTATTTTAGCCATATAATGTTTGTGCGCTGGTCATTATAGTAAACATGGTTCATATTTATCTTCGATAAAACATTAATTCCTTTAAATTTGAGACGTCTGGATTGAAAAGACAACTATAATACATTTAATCAAATCTAGATTTTAATACTGCCCTATTCACAGCAAAAATACTTGCTATGATTAGTATTCGACCATGAAATCCATTGCGGTATAAGGTTATTTACTTAGACTGAAAAATATGTAAAAGAAATTAAGGATATTAAACTACACTTGAAGACGTAGATAAAATAAAGAGCAAATAAAGTTTATTCGTGGTTAATGATCAATTTTCAATGATAATATTTGCAGAAAACTAATGCAATGAATATTTTTATCCCATTGTTTGTATTTCGATGCCTTATTGAAACTGATAATTATTCAATGCCAACTATAAAAACTGAAAAGAAAACATTCAAAAGTATTATTGACCTTTCGTTCAATTAACTTTATTGTGCAAAATTTTCATTATTCTTTTCAATCAATGAATTTTGTTTTAACTTTCCTTGTTTCATATGTGTAAAAGGATTGGCTTGTGGGGATTATAGTGCATATTTCGGGCTTGGCTTGGTCGACGATTTGGTGTTCTTCACTCTTAAGTGTTGATTGTGTATGCCAAACAAAATAATGCAATCAGGTATGGTCAGAGCGGTTTATTTAATTTAATCCATCGTCGCAATAAGTCACGGTTTTTTAGTGATTTTGTAGCGCTCTGATGAAGTTGTATTTTTCCAATAATTCACTGCTGTCATCGACTCTAAAAGATCAAAAGGATTTATCTCTAACAAGTACGTCGCGAATAACTGGCTATCAAAAACCTAAACAACGCTGGATGGCAAAAGATCAATCAATGAGCGTCTTGAATGGTTCTGTAGAGCTGAATAATGAGGATTCAGGTTTATGTTCTAGTTCTTCGGCTAGTAATGAAGCAAGACTTCCTTCTGAAAATGCGTATGCATCCCATCATATTTCGGATTTGACACCACTTCGAGGCAACTATACCGGAATTTCTCCGTCTAACTCGAGCAGCGCACCCGGAACGTTTGCCTTGCCCTCTTCTCTTACTACCACAAGCAGTAGTCCCAGCAACCATCCCTCTCCACAAAATAGGTTTTGTCAAAGTGGTCCCTCTGGCTCTCATTATGAAAGTCCTGGCACATATCAGCCCCACGAGTTAGTCCAATCGGTTAATCCTAAAGATTCTTCACAATGGAAGACCAAACGTAAAAGAGGCCGACCACCAAAGGCTAAGGCTGTTGATAATAGTAACCAAATCAGTAGTCGGAAACGCCAATGGCATCAGGCTCCAGTGCCGTTGGACATTAGCCCAGTTCTCTCTCAATCTTCTACCACCACCTCGTCTCCCTTCACAGGTGGACTAAAAATTCGTCTTCGTAGGGATTTGTCAGTGGAAGAACCAGTTTGTGGAAAGAGAGGCAGAGCCAGAAAATCAAATAAAAAATCAGTTTTTCGGATTGTTGAGTCATGGTGTGATGCTGATGCTCCAGGTGGATTGGCCGCTAAAACAATTTCTGCTTCTCCAATGTCGACTAACCAAATCCCAGGTGGATTTCGTATCGGAGATGTAGTGTGGGCTAAGATTGCCGGTTACCCGCATTGGCCTTCACGAATCAGTGCACTGTACGCTCGAACACCCCATCAACTGGCCCAAGTTAATCCAGAATGTGCAACGAGTAGTGATTCACTTGCTGTGACTGCTACACCTTCTGATCCGTCTCTGGCGGCCGGATTTACTGCTAAAGTGGAGTGGTTTGCTTGGGATCAGTGTTCTTATCTCAGTTGTGCAAAACTCTTTCCCTTTACAGAGTACTTCAGTAAACTCTATAGCCCACGAACTCGAGTAAAAAATTATGCCGAAGCGATCAATATGGCTAAAAAGGTTGTAGAGGCTAGTTTTCCACCTCCACCACCGATCCCGGAACCACGGAACGATGCATCCCTTTCTCTTTCCTTGCCGAGTAGTGCAGATATACCATGTCCCCCTGATCTCCAAGTCGCTTTCATTTCACCAACCCAGTCGAAACAATCTGCCATCCCTGAGCTTCCTCTTGATCTGCATCTTCCAGACCCTACTATTCCTCCCGTTGGAAATGATCCTATTAATTTGTCCGATGGGGGAAATTTTCCATTTTTGAACATAGCAGGAAATCCGGGAGAGTTTGATCAAGTTCCAGAACCATGTTGGGATCCTTTGCCTCAACTTGATGTTAGCGGACTAAATGACTTCATTTCGGGTGTACCAACTTTTTCAGATGATGAGGGGGAATCCAGTGAAGCATTGGCTAATCAACTCAAAACAGAACTAGGCTCTATTGAACTATGAACAAAACCCCACATTCATTTTAATGCATTATAAGCCCTCCCGCCTCATTTTTAGCCCTCTATCTAGACGCATGTGGTTTAAATTGGCAGCTGCTTGTTGCTCGATCCTGTACATAGTGTGAGACTATTTTGTTTCCTTATCAGAAAACTGTGCAGCATCTTTCCTGACGCAGGTGAAGTAAATCCCCGGAACGTAGCTCAAAGTTGGTCCTTTTCTCCTTTTGTCCGTGTTTGTACATAGTAATTCTCGATGTATCCTGCCCTCCCATCGTCCTCTTTCTTCCCATCTTTTCCATTTAGAAGACACCCATATCATGATCTTTCTTTCAACGCATTCGTCCACCCTTAAGCTGCTTAAGACCTCGTTCTCATCCATTGACTTAAACTATTTGTATTCTTCCTTTTAACGAAATGAAAGACCGGATTCAGTCGTACTATTATGGTGCTTGCGCTTTTTACGCTGTCTGTTTGACATCCTTATTGTGTGCATTTAAGGAGCTTAGGGGTCACAGAATCGTCTTCCGTCGGTAGCTAGTACGCTGCTCGAATTAGCTTTGTTTGCAAGGTGTGTGGTATTATGCGAGCTTATCATAAAGGTGCTCATGGATACCTTTTCCCTGCTATAGTCGTTCGTGAGTAGCTTCGTAATAAGCTTTTAGTTGTTCAAGTGATTGCTGGTTAGGTTGTAATGGTATGAATGGAAGGGACTTAAGTCGTGATTGCCTTGCGGCCTCGCTAGTATGCGTGTACGCGGAAGTGATGCAGGGGACTTTGGGCTGTGGAAATTTTAGATATGCGCAAGAACCATTGCCCCTATGTCACTGGCAGGGCTTTAACGACAGAACTCCTCTTCGCACATGATTAGAGCCCTGAGCCAATGAATGGAATGCTGCTGGTATTAGTTCTACACTAAAGTTACAATTTAGCGGCTGCAATGTAGTTGTAAGGGTTGGGGGGGGGGGGGGGGTTATTACAGAGCATATCATCAGGTGACTAGCAGAAGCGAAGCGACGGAAAGGTTGCCCTCATCACAACAAGTGCGCGTAAACTGGTGGTGGTGGCACTTCGCACGCACGAACCAATTAGCTTCGAGCGGAAAGGACGAGAGTAACTGAAAAGCGCAAAGCGAGTTTCTGTGCGTCGTGCACATGCTGTCGCTTGTGCATAGGTGGAACTGGGCCTATGGGCAGTCCTGTATTCCACGCGAAAGCAGGATTACATCAATTTAATGCATAGTCCAGTTTCCTAGCATAGCATCAAAATTACGTCGCAAGGCGTCTATTGATTTTTCGTATGTGATTGCCATAGAATTGATTCTGTCTGATGGTGTTCCGGGTTTGATCTAAAGGAAGATGTGGAAAATCTATTGGCCGGGTATCTATAAATGCCATTAACTAAAATCTTAGGTCTTGGGTTCAAGACTAGATTTTTGAATTGATTATCAAAACTGAGTAACTAAGGGAAATAACATATAAGTTATTTAAAGCTTGAGTTCTGAAATACATTCTCTCAATCAAGAGTAAGATGTTGAAACGCGTATTGTGTGTCATGATGAAATCGGATATCACGGTTGGGTGGATTTAAGCTGTCTATCAGGGAGACCATGATGACAACTGAAGAGGCTTCCATTATGTGGTTGGGAGTTTCTAGTAAGAATTGCGTGAGTATCGCTTCCTTTGCCTAATGGTCTTAAGTAGCAGCGATCTACCTACCCGAGAACTCAAAGGGGGTAGAAACCTTAAGAAGATAGGTGGTCATAGATGCACCTGAAATGACTTACTGCAATTGTTGAAGAGGGTTATACAGGGCTGACAGCAACACTATTACTTATTAGGACAGTTGTATGAAATTTACCCCCCCCCCCCCCCCCTGCTTGAAAAGTGCTCTCCTAAATTGGTTTTGAAACCCCTTCTTATTTTGAATAGATCAGAATAATGAAGCATAGCCATGTGTTTGCAATATGAGAGCATATTTCATAATATATTCGTGCATTTTAATGTAAATGTATTTAGTAATTATTGGTTATTAGTAAAAAAGAAAATCTCACCTGACTTGATATTTTATTTCAAGCTCTACACTCGCCTGCAGTTTCCCGAACCACCTATGGCTGTGTTATGGAATCCACGAACCTAATGTTCTATGCACAAATATAATCATCAACTACTCTTATGACCCTTTAAAGTATTTGCATTTTGAATACA
Organism: Rodentolepis nana; assembly: GCA_900617975.1. Taxonomy (NCBI): domain Eukaryota; kingdom Metazoa; phylum Platyhelminthes; class Cestoda; order Cyclophyllidea; family Hymenolepididae; genus Rodentolepis; species Rodentolepis nana. The sequence goes on along the minus strand of UZAE01013131.1, from coordinate 4,893 downwards.
ACCAATTTCAGAGTATTATAGTATGCTGATGTTCTGAACTTTTAAACATCTGAAGACTTGGTTAGGGTTATTTTAAGGAAATCAATCTTTACACATTCAACAATGGTTTACTTCTGTTTTAATAAGGCTTTCACACCGTTTCCACAGAGTTCGAAAAATTGAAACACTGTCACAACCACTCAATTTTCCCTATGTGAATATCAACTTCTAAGTTATTAGTCCTAAGAGAGATCAATAATATGCCTTCTATTACCAATTTAAGTGTCATAACTTACAGAGTTGTTAAATATGTCATCTGATTTCCGCTCACTTGTATAGGCTTAGGAATAGTTTAGTTAATTGCAAATATTCATTAATTTGAAATCACATGGTTTTCGGAGTAATGAAGGTCGTCTGCCATTTTGCAGCACAATCCGCATTCGGGGAACTCAATGACTCAGTTTTGATGGGACTGCATCTCCTTTTCGGTAGATGAACTGAATTATGGGAGCAAGTATGGTGAAGGTGTTACTCAAATTCATCACGGTTACACACAGATTAACTTTGTCTAAAGGAAGGTACCTGTGAGGAATTAAATGATTGGCTGCAATGAGTCTATCGTCTCATGAATGTCCAGTCTTGGTTGAGTGTACGTCAACCTTGTTCGGGCAACTGTGATCCGAATTCGTGCCTCCTATGTGAAATATAGCGAAGAGGAAGTGGAGTATAAGAAAAGAATTTAATGAGGTGAAGGTAATTCCACCAATCATTTAAAGAAGAAGGGAATGGAATCAGATTTTGCCAAAACATGAAGAATGCTTCCAGCAAACTGGCGTGATCTATCTTCCTTTAGCAATCAGAACTTTTGGATTGAGATTGAGCTCATTTGGATCTACCTTGAGTTGCAAATAAAGCTGGACAGTTTTCATAAGCTTTATGGTCACGTAATTCAGAAAATAGCCTCAATTCGTAAGGTGGTAGAAGAAAGCGTGATCTGCGACTGCACATGTTTATGATCTTGTGCTAATGCCTTATAGGTAGCTCAAGGACGTTTAGTTAGTATATGCAAACTTAAGTAAGCTGATCAGGCCTTATCAATTTGTAAATAGCAGCAGGACTCATCGTCGCTTAAGAACGTCTCTTTGTGCTCGAAGTGGAGGTTTTTCTCATAAAATAAGTACCTTCTCTTAAGAAAGTGGCAAATAGTAGCGTACACTCCTATTGACATATACTTCTGCTCAAACGGGATGTCCGATAGACTTATCTTCAAACCCCATTGTATGTCATATTCGACAACTGCCACAGTACCCATCTTACTTTTTCTCTGCCTTTATGTCTATCTGTCTCTTTTACATCTGTGAATCATTCTTCTGTCTCCCCTCTCGACTTTTTGTCACTTTGATGTTCCTCCTCCTCTCAGTGAAGCTCGAAATCAGCTGAAGGGCTAATGATAACCATCAAAACGCCAGCCATTTGAAATAACTAAATAAAACTTATGCTCAAACAGCTAGCGCACGTCAGTGAACAAAGAACGCGAAGTAGGCCAGCCACCTCATTGTACTCCACTTTGTCTGGTCCAGACAATTCAGATTGTCATGCAAAGTGCGGGCGCCTTCCCTCGCCCCCCCCCCCCTCCAGACTGCTCATTTCATCATTGTTCACTCTCATTAATTATGAATCATTGAACTGATAGAGGATCTTCTCATTCAGAGGACGATGTAGAAGGATTATTATTCAAGCAAGTGGATATTTGGTCTCATTTGTTGGAGCGCCACAAAGTAACTTTTTTATCGGGTTGTGGTTAATTTCTTTGCACACATGTCACCCCTAAGACTCCAGCTATTACATTTAATAACACTTATTGTCATTCTGACGAAAATACTATTGACCAAAATAATTTATGCAGGGGCTTATAAAATTTTATATCAAAGAATATATGAATAAATTTTCAATCGCATCATTTTCTTTCCGAGTTAGTGTAATTCAAACTCAAGGTTGGTGTAACCGGACTGATATGCCGATCTATGTGTACTCACAACAGTATGACCTTGAGAGGTGGCTAGTATTCAATTGGTTCATTTCACAACTGCCGTTGATTCATCCATTTTCCAAATAGCATAACAAATTCGGACAGAATTACGGTTATAATCTAACGTTTTAATTCCATAGCATTGATCTAACGTTAAGCATTGTCATCTCAATGAGTAGTCTCTGATCACATTATTTTAATTGAAATTATTACTGTAAGGTTAGAAAATGGAAATAATCAAATTACAACTATGTCTTAAACTCTAAGAGTAAATATAGTTCTCGAAAGTTTGCGCCACTTTACCAACGAACTTTAAACTCGGCCAATTTCCCTCTCCAGCCGTTTCCTTATAAGGATGAAATAGATCAATACTTGGGACTAATTTAGTTTGTGCATATGATAGACGCATGTGACTGATAGTAAAATAATGGAAACCAGACAGGAGGGTTTCCCAAATGGGAAGTCTGGTAAATCAGCCACAAGCTAATGTGATAAAGCGTATTTAACTTCCCGCAGCGAATTATAAAATGGATGTTGTTGGTCTAACTAATTACTTAAAAGGATCACAATATAGCGGTCTTGTTAATTGTGGAGGCTTTTGGGAATTCGTCCATGGTACTCAATACATTACAGTGGATAAGACTTATTGCCAAATTTCATTCGCAGATTGTTGCAAGGAGAGAGAAAAGTGTGATACACGACTTAAAACCAAGGTTTCCATGAGAGTGCCCCTAGGGGGGGGGGGTGGCTTTAGGATACAGTAGCACAATTCAAATTTCAAATGAAGCTTATTGGTGCGTTTGATTTCACCAAGCCAAAGTTAATAAAATGTTAAAGAAATTGCGTGTATTAATAGTAAGTTGCGTCTCGCTGACCCCATGAAGTTGTAACCAATTTACTACTAGCCTCACTTAAGGCTCATATTTTATGCTTGATCGAACAAATATGCACAGACATTGGTGTGCTCTCTTGTATGAACTCATTTATACAATTGTGGAAATGCCATAAATTAATAAATAAAATAGTCAGACTTGGTATCTTCCAATAAGGAGGAATGTAACATATATACATGTGTGTATTCAAGAAATGCTTTCCAATCATGATTGCACTTAAACTTATTTAAAGTTTTGTCATTTAATCTATTAGTCACTTCTACTTATTTTGCTTCTACAATCCATTCGGCTCACAAACAATTATCCTTTGCAGTTAAAATCCAAAGTGAAGCAGTAAAAGTTACTGAACTCAAAATAATTCAATACTTTTGGCTGAATTGAGATAGCACACTCAATTTAAAATCAAATAATTCCATTATCAATGAACATCATACTAACACAATAAATATGCGGATCTATTCAAAATTTGCTTAGTACATGAGGATATGCTTGCAGATTTCTAGATTTGACTCCACGGAATATTTCCTATGACAGTTACACAAGATTTTGTCATTAACCTGAGCAATTCTCCATCAGCTCTTTCGCAAATCCTTGGATATGTTGAAGTTTTAGGTACTATAATTGCAGTTAATTTGCAATCTTATTCTATTCCCAGCCTTGCTTTGTCAAAATTTCTTATTCAAGTAAGATATATTTCTTTTTAACTGACTTACTCTGAGTTAGTTATTGCTTGAGTAGCTTATTTTGATCCCAAAATCGGAAATGAGCTAAATTCATAAAGATAATAGGCTTAAAGTGAATGTTTAGTACTCTAATTTGATCTAAAATTTCAATTATTCGGGAAAAAATTGACCACAATAGATTCATAATCTAAGTTGAAGATTAGGACTTTTATTAAATGCTCGTTCGGATAAAATTTTCCTGGTTATTCGAAATTAGGGAGGCGTTAATGTGGCTTTTCCCATTGCATTATGCGGCATTATTTGAAAAAAAACTTATAATGGTTGCATGCGATTAAACCTTTCAAATGGTGTTGAAATATTCCCAGTATTAGGCTACAGTAATAATTTTGACAGAAGAGAGGGAAGATATTTGGGGCATTCTCTGCGTCCTAAAGCTAAAAAGGATACAAAGCGCACATCACTTGGAACAACTGTTTTAAGTACGGTGAGCGGCACTTGAAATTAAATATAATGAATAAATTAAATAACATAATTTATTATTACTATTATATCAAATGGCAGGTGTTTTGATTGTTATCATTAGCCCTTTAGTTGACAACAGTCTTCACAGAGGGGAAGGAACATCAAAGTGTAAAAAATTCAAGAGGGGGGGGGGAACAGAAGAGTGTATCAAAGACGAAGGTAGATAAGGTGGAAAAAAGGTGGGATGAGTACTGTGAGAGTAGTCGAATATGACAAACAGTGGGGTCATGGTAGTTTGAAGTCAACTGCCAGTCAATAGACTTTTTTGCCGTATGAGTATACGTTGCCCAGGGTGCACCACGTGGAGGTAAGTCTATCACACACCCCAAAAAACATAATACTAAAGGAAGCCGGATCTACGTTATTATTTTCTCTATAAGTGCTTTAGTATAACAATTTTGATTTTAAATGATTTCGTCTTAATGGCAAAGACTTCACAATTATCCTATTGGGGAAGGTAACTGGTTTGGAATATAAACAAGCCCAATAAATTACAATATGGAATATAAATAGTGCTGAAAGCAACGTTAATGTCCAAACAGTACCAAAATAATCCATTGTGGGGGAATCCTTTCCCATAAACTTGCTTAAGAAATCACCTAATAATATCGGGAAGGGGTGTGCGATAGACTTACCTCCACGTGGGGCACACTGGGCAACGTATACTCATACGACAAATGGTCTATTAACCAGCAGTTGACTTCTGACTTTAAACTACCATGACCTGAAAGTGTGTCATATTCGACCCCTTCCACAATACTCACCTCACCTTTTTTCTACCTTTGTG